>JADBJO010011637.1:20000-24885 GCA_016801955.1 Conus betulinus | reverse complement strand
CACTTTCTCTCTCTGTGCGTCTGTCTCTGTCTGTCTCTCTCACTCTTTCTATTTGTCTCTCTGTCTCTGACTCTCTCTCTCTCATTCACACTCATCCTCACACGTACCCAGGCACGCATGGACACATGCACGCGCGAGCGCTGGCACACACACACACACACACACACACACACACACACACACACACACACACACACACACACACACACACACACAATGTTTGTGCGCGCATGGATGTATACGCATGTGCGCCCACTTGCGCATGCAGGCATATCTTTGTACACATATGTGGTTTGTATGTGTGCGTAAGTGTTCGATCGTGTGTGTGTGTGTGTGTGTGTGTGTGTGTGTGTGTGTGTGTGTTTGTGTGTGTGTGTGTGTGTGTGTGTGTGTGTGTGTGTGTGTGTGTGTGTGTGTGTGTGTGTGTGTGTGTTTCTAATTGTCTGTCTGCCTGTCTGTATGGATCAGTCTGTGTGTTTTTAGCCAGATTGAGATTTTTGTGTTGGATGGATCTGAAAGTGAAAAAAAAAAAATGTACACTAGATGAGTCATCGGAACTTTCGTCGACTAAGTCTGTAAAGAACAGGGGGAGAGGACTAACGTATACACGTGTTGGTATGTGGACACACACAACATACTATAAAAGGCGAGTAAAAACATTGTATAAAACATGCTACAAAATTGTATGATGGCATTTACCAGACTAGTTTTAGAAATCCTTTTCTCTTGCCAGCATTCTTTCTTATTGGTGGAGTTTTGGATGGTTTGTTTTTGTACTCCCAGTTCTTAAAGAACAGGGAATACTTTAGAATGGGAACGAAGAAATGATGTGTGTGTGTGTGTGTGTGTGTGTGTGTGTGTGTGTGGTCAAAATGTGTTCCAACCGCTCCAGACAAAACTACTGGGCTGATCTTTCTGAAATTTGTAGGTATGTTCATTATGGGTCACGGATGGTGCCCGATGTTTTAGTTTTCCGTTATATCCGTTACTAACGGCTGTAACGGCCTGTAACGGTTTTTCTTCTTTATGGAATATCTCAGAAAGTACTCGACCGATCTTTTGTGAAAATTAGCTGCTATGTTCATTGTGTGGGTCACGGGTGATGCCCGATGTTTTATTTTACCGTAGATCCGTTACTAACTAACGGCTGTAACAGCCTGTAACGGTTTTTCCTCTTTATGGAAATATCTCAGAAAGTACTCGGCCGATCTTTGTGAAAATTAGCTGCTATGTTCATTATGGGTCACGAATGATGCTCGATATTTTATTTACCGTTATGGCCATTACTAACGGCTATAACGGCCTGTAAGGGTTTTTCTTCGCCATGGAATATCTCAGAAAGTACTTGGTCGATCTTTGTGATCTTTTTTAAAGGAATATCTTAGAAAGTATGTGGCTCATTTTTTCTGAAAATTTGTAGTTTTGTTCATTGTGGGTCACGATGTTTAAGTTTACCATTATAGCCGTTACTAAAGGCCCATAATTGTTTTCTTCTTTGTGGAAATCTCAGAAAGTACTGGCCGATATTTTAGAAAATTTGTAAGTATATGTTTATTATAGGTCACAGAAGATGGCCGATGTGTACCAGAATAGCCATTACTAACGGTTACACCAGTCCAAACAGTTTTTCCTCTTTATGAAATATCCCACGCATATTCAGGAAAAACTGAGAGTACGTTTATATGGTTTGCATCTTGTTTATCGTACTCCTAGTTCTGATAGAACAGGGATTAATTTACGATGGGAACGAAGAACTGCTCTCTCTCTCTCTCTCTCTCTCTCTCTCTCTCTCTCTCTCTCTCTCTCTCTCTCTGTGTGTGTGTGTGTGTGTGTGTGTGTGTGTGTGTGTGTGTGTGTGTGTGTCTGTCTGTCTGTCTGTCTGTCCGTCCATAGTCAAAATGTGTTTCTACTCACTCTAGACAAAACTACTGGGCTGATCTTTCTGAAAATTTGTAGGTATGTTCATTATAGATCACAGATAATGTCCAATGTTTTATTTTACTGTTATTTCCGTTACTAACGGCTATAACGGCCCAATATCGTTTTTTTTCTTCTTTATGGAATATCTCAGAAAGTACTCGGCTGATCTTTCTGAAAATTTGTAGGTACGTTCATTATGGGTCATGGATGATGACCGATGTTTTATTTTACCGTTATATCCGTTACTAATGGCTATAACAGCCCACAACGGTTTTTTCTTCTTTATGAATAACTCAGAAAGCGCTCTGCTGATATTTCTGAAAATTTGTAGATATGTTCATTATGGATCACGAATGATGCCCAATATTTTATTTTATCGTTATATCCGCTACACACGGCTATAACGGCCTGTAACGGCTTTCTTATCGAATATCTCAGAAAGTACTTGGCTGATCCCTCTGAAAATTTGCTGGTATGGTTATCATGGGTCGGAGACTATGCCCGATGTTTCATTTAACAGTTAGATCCGTTACTAATGGCTATAACGGCCCATAACGGTTTTTCTTCTGAACGGAATATCCCAGAAAGTACTTGGCCGATCTTTCTGAAAATTTGTGGGTATGTTCATTATGGGTCACAGATGATGGCTGATGTTTAATAAGAATAGCCGTTACCAATGGCTATAATGGCCCAAAACGTTTTTTTCCTCTTTATGGAATATCTCGCGTGTATTCAAGATAAACTGGGAGTACGTTTGTGTGCTTTGCATCATGTTTATCTTATTTTCCTTCAAAAATATATCTGGTTAACACGATTCCTCAGGTGTGCTGATTATGTTTGCTGTCTTGCAGCAGGTGGTTAAAGGGCAATTCAGCGTCCGTGTCAAATTCGCCAGTATCAGCCAGTTTATGATGACTGTCAATGGACGGACGCTGTGGCGCCCTTTGGAGGAGGAGAGAGAGGGGTGAGAGCAGAAGTGGGGGTGGGGGGGGGGGGGGGGGGGGGAGATGCGGTCGCTTACGCCTGCTCCGCAACTAAGCAAGTATTGTCGTCAGTAGGGACCTTTCGTTGATAGGCAGTGTCTGCGATGTCGAGACTACACATTAGTGTTTTGAGCTGTGGGATAATCAGAAGGTAACGGCAGGTGTCAGATCCACCAAAGTGACTGGTGGTCACAGCGCCAGGTCTTCTCTGGTGGGGAGTCCTGTGACGATCTGAGAGAAATAGATGTTGTTAGAACCGCTGATGGTCGGAACCTAGACAGGACGAGGTTGGGAATGGCTATCTCTGAGGTAGGACATGGTATGAGACAATGGCAATGACAATGGTTCTTTATTTTATGAAAGTAATAGTATCGGTTTGGTTAACCATGTTTCTTATTTGCCATTTCTGCTCTATGAAGCTAGAACTAAATGATACAGCATATGCATTAAAACATGATTATACAGGTAAACAACTAACCAAGTAAACAAACAATAACAACAGCCACCAAGATGGAGGTACTAACATCATCAGTAAAATGAAGCCACTCCATTTTGTAAAATTGGCTGCACCTGAGAGCCAAATAGCTTTGAGAAAACTAGAAATGCGTTACAATTCAGTTGACATAAGATATGAAGTATTACTGTGATTGTTGTATTTGCTGTATTTGCAGTATCTTGACACCCAAAAGTGAAAATTAATCAGGTTGTGAAATAAAATCGGAGGTACTAATATTTGTTGACTATAACAATATATTGCCCCCATATCTCCAGCTCTCACTTCGTGCCAAATACTCACCTACACGAAAACGATAGTATTGGTCTTATTCATATTAACTTTTAATTCTAATCTGGTTGCAGCTAAATACAAGCCTTTCAGCAGTCTTTGAAGACCAACGAAAGGTTGTAGACAATAAGATCACATCGTCACCAAAAAGCAAGACAAAAAGCACCAAAAGTCACAGATTACACCATGACTTCCATTTTGAATAATTTTCAAAGCTAATTCATTTATGAACAAAGAAAACAAAACTGGACTGCAAAAACATCCCTTGCTTAAATCCTCTAGTACACATGACAAAATCGGATTATTTTGCTCCAGATCTGACCTTAGCTTCCACCTCACAATGCATACTCTTCACACAACGATACATTTTTATCGTTAATTCCAATATTTACTAGAATAGCCCATAAAGGTTTCCGTGAAACTGAATCAAAGGCTTTTTCAAAATCCACAAATGCAATATACAACTTCCGATTATTTATAAATTGTTTCTGAACTGCGACTACTAGACTAAATATATGATTAATTGCAGAATAATCTTTCTTGAATCCTGCTTGATGTTTTTCCTGTTGTATCATTCAGAGATATCCGTTCATGTAATTGCTTATCAAAGACGAAACTATAAAGTCTACTGCATATGTTTCTTGAAGAATTACCACTATAATTGTTTGCATCATTTGTATCACCCTTCTTAAACAAGGGCAATATTACAGATTCTTTCTGGTCTTTGGGATAAATCCTACTACCAACATGAAAAGCTTAAGACAGACTCAGCAGAATTCTTGAAATCTCCTGTATGATACCGTTAGGTCTGGCACGTTTACCATTTTTCAATTTCTTCACAGCTAGTAATATTTCCTCTCTGTAGATTAGTCTATCATATGTATTTTCTTCACTCTTTATCTCCTCATTCATCACTGTGGACTCTTGTTTACCCTTTCTAACAAATTCTTAAAATGTAAGAACCAGTCTTGCACTGGAAGGCTATTCACAGGTTGTTATTCTTTCCTGAGATCTTGTGTATAGCATTCCAGAATAACTGATGATTTTTGACTGAGAACATAAGATCATCCAATAACAAATCATTGTATTCTTTCTCTTTTCTTTCATTTAAATTCTGTACTCCCTTCTTGCTATACAAAACAATGTTCTGTCATCTTTATCAAGTGGGTTTCAAAAAAAGGTCTGAATATTTTACGTA
>JADBJO010011637.1:5000-17500 GCA_016801955.1 Conus betulinus | reverse complement strand
TTAAACAGTTATTGAAGAACTCAGACAATCAGTATTATCATAACTGTATTAAACAAAATGATAAAGGCAATGGGAAAACGTCATACAAGCATGTCATATTCTCGTCCAGGGAGGTCGAAAGTCTAATCCATAGGATACGTTTAAATTCATTTAAAACAAAGTATTGTACTAATATTAAATGTGTATGTGGTGAACCTATTAGTGTCAATCACTTACTGATTCACTGTTCAAAAGCAAGAGAACTTTTTAAAAGTTCAGGCATTCCTTGTTATAATGATGGATCGACACCATTACTCTTACCATGCTTACTAAATGATGATTATTTTGCACTAGATTCTGTATGTAAATGTTTATTGAGTAGTTCAATTGGTGTTTATCTTTAATTTTTTTTTCTTTCCTCAGTTATATTCTTATAGATAAGTTTTCTAACTGGAATGACTAGAAGGGGATGGGGTAGGGGTGGACTTAAGCCTTTTCTCTCTTAATGAGTCAAGCAAAACGATGTAGTGAGTCAAATAACTGATTTGAAGCGCACAAAGGGTAATGATCAGGACATCGACATATTCGACTGTCTCCATAGTGGGTGCACCATTTCATCCCCTTGCTATGGCAATTTCATCTCTGACTCTCGTTGAATGCGGGCGCTGATACAGCTTACCTCCCTTGCAGATATCCGTACATTGTATGCATGCAAATGAATGGGGACTTTCATCAGGTGGACGTGGTGACGCCCTCACCTCCGCTCAGTGACTAACGTTTCAATTTGCTTATGATTATACCCCTGACTCAGACGTCTTTCAGGGCTGTTAAGCTCGTACAAGAATAAAAACTTCATATCTTGATCAGGTCAAATCATTAAAACAAATAGTATCCTAAAAGAAAAACAAACAGGGAAAGCAAGTAATGACATAGTAGCTATTCTTATGGCATGCAATATAAAAGGGAGCGCTGAGAGTTCCAGGCATTCCGCTTGAGTTTTCATTCCAGGTGAAAAAAAAACATTAAATAAAAAAAAAAAATAATAAAGGCCACAAAACTGCATTTTAAAGCCAAATGAATATACCGACACTGTACATTGGACAACTAGCAAAAACTCTGGGCAATGCACACTATTTTCACCACTTTGTCTCCTGATTCAAACGGTTAACAACAACAACAACAACAACAACAACAACAACAACAACAACAACAACAACAAAAACGAGGGTGGTTACGTGATGAATTGTTATCATAAAAATAAGCATTAATGAGCTTCTAGGACAAGGGCCAGTCTACAAAGACAGAACAGTAAACGATAGCAGGGAAAAAATTTTTGTTTAAAGTCAGCGTGGTAAAGAATGATGGAAAAGAGGAAACTTCCATAAGGTGGCAGAAATAATTGTAATGAAAGAGCCGTCAACACATTACAGACACAAATCAGTGACTGAGCAATCATTACTGTCATCAATAGTGGAGGAACAGAGATAGGGCAAGGTGGGTGGGGAGAAAGTGTCGGCGCGAGGGAAGCGGGGAGGAGAAGGGGTGGGGGCTTGTTTGATGGTGTTCTGTACATGTTGGATCTGATCAGACATTAGTGAACGCCATGAAAGTGACTCAGCAGCATTGCAGTATCTCCTCTGGTGGGGGGTTACCTCATATCGACTCTATAGTGATTGCTCACTAGAGGCTGATGTTTGTGTTGTGGCTGGACAATCTGGATGTGGCTGTGCAGGGACAGCTGGAATTACTCAACATTCTGAGTGTCATCAGCGACTGGTCATCCGCTGATGGAATGACGTGGCCACACTGGCTGACATGAGAACCGAATCAGTTGTTGATCGATCAATCAAATAATCAATCAAGCAATCAGTCAATCAATCAAATAATCAATCAAACAATCAGTCAATCAATCAATTAATCAATTAGTCAATCAATCAGTCAATCAGTCAACACAATATACCGATTGTTGAAGACGTCACGTTATTTGTTTTGGATGCTTTTGCATCCACGTATAGTAACCAGTCTTTTTCTAGCTCTCCCATGTTGACGTAGAGAAAATAAAAGGGTCATTAACGGCCGTTGATAGCGTCGAGTCTTTTTTTTTTTTTTTACGAAACCCCTGCGTGGTTTGTAATATATTCAATAGTTTATTGAACACTGATCACCAATTATGAACGAAAAAAGTCCGTTTTAAGATCAAATTGATATCCTGGTTATGCATTGTCAGCTCTGGAAGGAACTGTGTCAGCGTCATGGCCACACACTGGAACGTTGTTATATGGCATTACCAAGGCACCAGTGGGGAACCAAAAGGATGTTTTACTGCGTGTAAGTGAGTGCTTTTGTTGTCCGAACACAGCAAAGGGACACAATTACAAAAAATGCTGTGCAAAATGTACTAAGTGCAAGGGAAAACATCATGCTCTGCTGTGTGTTCCAAGACAACATTTCCCCTCTAGTGGCAACACTGATGTCAATGCAGTACAGTCTGGTACAACCACACCCACATCTAACACAGTGGTGTCAAATGTTAATGGAAATCTGGCAAGTGTGACCACTATCTCTGAAAAGGCTTCTTCTCATGTTTTGTTGCAAACTGCCCGTATTTCAGTGCATGGAAAGTGTGAAATCACTGAAGCTGTCGTCTTCTTTGACACTGGGTCTGATAGAACTACATTTCAAGTGATCTAGTGAACAGAATTCAGCCGGAGTGGGTTGGGTCTCAAAGTCTAGCTTATGCATCCTTTGGCAATGATCAAATCAGCAATGCTGAACAGAGGAATGTGTACAAGGTAAATTTACAGGGGTTTGACGGAAATGTGTCTGTGAAGGCTACTGAGATTCCTACTACTTGTGCTCCCATGTACCGTTAAGCTATCCCTCAAAATGTACTGACATCATTTGGCAAAACATTGAGTTTGTTGATGTTCATGAGGATGGTGAAGTAAAGGTGGATGTTCTTGGGGGTCTTGATGTCTACTGGAAGCTGATAACACCCGACATGGTGTTCTTGTCTGAGGGTCTGGTTGCTCAGTGGTCAGTGTTAGGTTGGATTTTGTCTGGTCCTTTGCCTGGAACCAAAGATGTTGGTATTTCTCATCAATTATTTTGCATGGAGATTTCAGAGTCCAGTTTGAATAAATTTGGGACTTGGAATCCATTGGCATATGTGACAAAGAGTCTCCAGTAGTTGATCCGGTGTTGGATGATTTCAACAAAAGGATTCAGTTCTCTGAAGACAAATATGTGGTG
Source organism: Conus betulinus (assembly GCA_016801955.1). NCBI lineage: Eukaryota > Metazoa > Mollusca > Gastropoda > Neogastropoda > Conidae > Conus > Conus betulinus. The sequence continues at coordinate 14,269 of JADBJO010011637.1, read as the reverse complement.
TCTCTTCCATGGAAGGCTGAGGATATGAAACCCACACTCCTTGACAATGAAAAGCTAGCTCAGTCTCGTTCGGATCACTTGAGTCGTAAACTCAGCAAGGATCCTGAATTGGAATCTAGATATCATGAGGTTTTCTGTGATATGTTGAAAGAAAACATGATTGAAGAGGTTCCTCAAGATGAGATGGTTTGCTCTTACCCAGTATTTATTTGTCACATTGTCCAGTGGTCAATGAGTCTAGTCTCACAACAAAGATTCGTCTGGTTTGATGCTTCAGCCAAAGGGTTCAATGGAGTTTCACTGAATGATTGATTAGAGACATTTCCTAGTCTGATACCTGACTTACCTGGAATTTTACTATGGTTCAGGCGATGGAAGGTGGCTCTGTCTGCTGATGTAACAAAAGCATTTATTCAAATCCAGCTGAATCTTGAGGATCAGGATGTGCATCGATTCTTCTGGAATGATCGAGGTGTTATCAAAAAGATGAGATTCACTCGTGTACCCTTTGGTAACACAAGGAGTCCCATCTTGCTCAATGCGACCACCTAATATCATTTGGGTCAGTTCCCCCCTTCTCTAGTGACTGAGGAGCTTTCTGAAAATCTCTATGTGGATGATTGGTTATTTGGGTGTGATGATCATTCAGAAGCATGTGACATGCTTAGAGAGGCTTATGAGATTATGAGTCAAGCTGGTATGTCTCTGTCAAAATGGGGTTCCAATAGTGAACAGGTAGATGATGTACTTTGCAGAGAACTTCAAGATAAGTCTGTGGGAACAGAATCATTCAAAGTGCTGGGTATGCGATGGTTGGTTTCTCAGGACTGTTTCTCCTTTGATGCAACTGCAGTTTCTAGTGACCTGTGTGTCACGAAAAGGGTAGTCCTGAATCTCGAAGTTATTTGATCGCTCGGATTTCTCACACCTTTCATCATAACAGCAAAATGTGTGTTTCAAGAACTTTGGAGGCTGGGGATACCTTGGGATCACAATGTGCCTGTGAGCATACAAGGAAAATTTACAGTATGGGTCAAAGGTCATGAGCATCTGAAAAGGTGGAAAATTCCTCGGAATTACACAGGAGCTCCATGGACTGACATATCTGTGTTTCAGCTGCACCCTTTTGGTAACGCCTCCCAGTCTGCTTATGGTGCTTGTGTCTACTTACATGTGAAGATGCAGGATGGAACCTGAAAGTCGTCTCTGGTAATTGCGCGAGCTAAAGTAGCTCCCTCAAGAGACTGAGTTTGCCACGCCTGGAATTGTTGGGAGCTTTACTCTGTGCTCATTTGGTGGTCTATGTGCGGCAGACTTGAAGTTAGATGAAGATGTGGTTTGTCACTGTTGCACAGACTCAGCCATGACTCTGGCTTGGATTCAGAGTGACCCATATAGGTGGAAACCTTTTGTTGCAAACAGAGTTGCTGAGATTCAGTTTCTTGTTAGTCCAGCACTGTGGAATCATTGTTCGGGCAAAGATAATCCTGCAGATGTCCTCACCCATGGAATCTCAGCAGAGGAGTTGTTGTTGCAGTCAAAGTTCTGGCTTCAGGGTCCTGACTTTCTGTCAAACAAAACTGCTTGTGGCAAGAAGTCTTGAATGGTGGGAAGTCTGAGGAAGTTCAGCAAAATGTTTCTGATGTTGTTTGTTCTGAAGCTAAAAAGGTCTTGTGTTACTCAGCACATGTTTTGACTCCTTCTCATTTCCTCCTGGACAAAAGGCCTTCTGGATTGACACTCGTCCTCACTTTAGAAAATCTTGCTGTACAGTCTCAAGATTTAGTTTCAGAGACAGGAGCTGCGTAGACAACTATTGGACAAATTTTGGTTGTGCTGGGTCAATGAATATCTACGCAATCTCCCACCTTGCAAAGGTAGTCCAGTCAACAGAAAGGGTATCCACGTGGGTTCGGTTGTTTTGGTCTAAGATGAACGTCGCAGCAAGTTAGAGTGGCCTTTGGGGATTGTGCAAGCTGTGTATCCTGGTCGGGTCTGTTGAGGTGGAAACTGCCGAGGCCCACGTTCCCCAGGCTTAACTTTCCCCACCATTTGTTCTCCCAACTCTGTATCTCCTTTGGTCTATGGTCCCTGCCTGCATATTCTACCAGCTGTTCACCCAACTTCCTATCCCCCTCGGTTTATGTTCCCCAAGCTGTATGTTCCTTTAGCTGTACATTCCCCAGACTGCATGTCCCCTAGGTCTATCTTCCCCAGGCTGTATGTTTTTCTGACTCCATGTGTTTCTAGATCTATGTTTTCCAGTTATATTTTCCCCAATTATGTGTTCCCTGGGTTTTACATCTCCATAGACCTCAGTTTTCCTGGTCCAAAATTCCCTGGCAGTACGTTCGCCGAGCTCTATGTTCCCTAGATCTATGTTTTCTAGGATGTATGTTCCACCAACTCTATGTTCCCTGGCTCTGAGATACACCAGTCCTATATTCTCCCTGGTCTTTGTTCCGCTATCTCAATTGCTGGGTAAAACACAATGAAAATGATTCACTAGCAATGTGCTATTGATCCATCCCCCCCCCACCTCCCCCCCCCCCCCCACATTCACACCTAGCATAATCATCTAAGAGCACAGTAAATGTCGTCGTTGGTTTTATTACTAGAATGAGAAGAGCAAAATCATACGAACACACATAAAGTGGGCTCAGAGAAAACGGAATATAGAAATGGGGGAAACAGACTCAGGCAAACACAGACCCGCGGAACACAGACAAAGGGGAATATGAAGCCAAACAAACTTACACACATGGGAAGACCAAGCTTGAGAAACAGAGATAACGTCTCACACATGATCTCTGTTATGTTTTGTAGATGAATGTGTTATGTTTTGTAGTGAGACCAGACATAGTTGGTTTAATTAATCTTCAGTTCTATGGACTATGCAAATGTAGGTATTTCTAAAATAACAACCACCATTTATATGACTGTTTAAATCATATTTGTGGAAACGTTGCTATGCTTTTCTTGTGAAACTGGTTTTGATCAAGATCTGTTGCAGTGAATCGACCAAAAACTTTGATGGGTTCGTCCCCACCCCACATTCCATTAAAAAAAAAAAAAAGTTTCTTTAAAACCATTCTTCACAATTGTTGTGTACAATTCTTCATAGACAAACGAACAATTAGAGAAAAAAAAAGATATATATGAAAACATGTAAACAATGGTACTGAAATAAGACATTCAGTTTTGTCCCCTTACAATCACTGCAAAGAAACATTTTGGTCCAACAAACTCTTTTTCTCATTCAAAATATCGTGATCGTCCACAGCCACCCTCCCATCCACTCCCCACCCCTATCCCACCTCCCATACACACACGTTCACACACATTTCCTGAAATTTGCAAAATACGTACGCGCAGCAAACTATGCAGAATGGAAATTAGAACCAAGTCCTAGCTGTACATTTTTTTGACAACAGCCTAAATCAAGATTTTCGATTCCCCATTCTAGCCCATCAGACAATAGCCTAATTAGCACCAGGTGGAGTGGTGTCTGTGCCTCGATCATCAGGTCTCTCCAAAGGTCAGTCTCCAGGTCACCTGTCTTCATCCTCCCTGGCTGAGCAGTTCGTGGACACTGGATGCAGGTGCTATCTGGACCAATCCTGTCCTTCCTTCCAAGCCAGTTGAAATCGCCTGTGCTGCTGACGTTCCACCCGCTCCTTATCTCTTCTCAAGACAATGTTAAAATGAAGACATGGTGCCTGGGGCAGGCTGGATGGAGGGGGGGGGGGGGGGGGGTGGGGGGGGGAGGGAATTCTTCCACACTGGCTAAGTGACCATGTAGTGATTGTCGTTGCTGCACACCAACAATTAATGCGCCAAGGCCTTACTTAAGGAGTCAGATATTTATCGAATGGTGCCATTGGATTGTTTTGAGAATTTTTTAATGCGTCTGAAAGTTAATTCTCCTCGTTTTCTTTCACATGGCCATCAAGGTACAAGCTGCGTGGTTCTAAGCAGACAGATCAAGATCAAAGGAAAGGGACTATTTGGGGATTTCCTGCTGGTGCAAAGATGCGGTCACGGGTGAGCGCAAGGCCCTGAAATGTGACGTCAGCTAAGGGGAAGGTAATGTATTTGAAGATTGTATGTGATTTCATTGGTGGACCCCCCCCCCCCCCCCCCCCCCCCCCCCCCCAAACGATGGAAATAATTGGTGGGGAGTTGTTCACTTGATCAATTATCAGTTGAAAATTAAATGCTGGCTCAAATGTATGATAGGCCTCTAAACGCTTTCACGGATATACAGTGATTTAGTGCAAAATCCTAACTGAGGCGTGTGGCCTGTCAGTGTGGGGTTTGGAAGGCTGTGTCCTGCATATGCTTGTGTGGAGACAGACACCACTTAGCATTACCAAGACAATGCAGGGTCTCTTGTGGTGGGTAGCTTCATGACGACCTGATATGGATTATTCCTCATGAATTGTCTGTGGGCATGGCTATGTATAGCCGAGCTGGAATCAGACGCACCAGAGTGATAGCACAGGATTGGCATGAAAGGTGAGATAGCACAAAAAGAAACTGATGAGAGGGTGGGTACTCTAAATAGTCTCTTGTGTGGTAGCAGGGAAGAGATGAGCGAGATGTCGTAAAAATGACAATGAAAGCAAAACTCAAGCATGCTACAGTGATTTTGATCTCTCAGCCTCGAGAGAAAATAAGATCACTGTAAAAATAAAGGAGGAATTGCTTCATCATTTGATTGTCGCTGTCGGAAGCACCATTGGCCCAGATTTGTTGACTATGCCAAATAAAGAGACACTGAATGGTATGGTGAAGTGTCATTTTCTTCTCAGGTTTGTCTGAGAGTACAGCTCAACTTTCCTGACCAACCCTACAGACGTCTCTGTATCTCGGGCCTGGCTGAATTTCATGGAAGGAACCGAAAAGTACAGCCCGGCCGTGCATCGTCAGAACAGGATCACTGTGTCAGCCTTATCCTCGTTGAGTAATATGAGAGAAAACGTAACATGTTGCTTTGCTCCCATGCTGACTCGATGTGCCGTTTGTTTACCCAATGACGAATGTTGACATTCTGTAATGGTTCTGGATGCCTCTTTGAAAATACCGTAATAAAGCAGAAAGTATCGGAAACTTCTAGGAATTGTCTATTTAATGTTTGATTGGTTAGAACACATGGCTGACCTTGATCCTATCGGAAAGTTCTATGTATCTTGGTTGCCTGTGCTACATCCTTATTGTGGATCATTTTAGCAGAGAGAGAAAGAGAGAGAGAGAGAGAGAGAGAGAGAGAGAGAGAGAGACATGGTGTACTTGTTTGCGGTGTGTGTGAATGTCTCTCTCTCTGTCTCTCTCTCTCTCTCTCTCTCTCTCTCGCTCTCTCTCTCTCTCTCTCTCTCTCTCTCTCTCTCTCTCTCTGAGGGTAGATAGATAAGCTGATAGTTTGTTTTCACCATGCCCCCCCCCCCACACACACACACCTGTAATTTAAAAAAAATGAAGAAAAAAGTCTAATATTTAATCATGGCAAAGAAAAAAGAGACGAAGAGAGCAAACAGTTGAATTATTATATACATACATCAATATGAGAGATAGATGCATGTATATCAATTAATGCAAAAAACACAAACACAGGTGTAATCTCCAGGCCACACTTCCCTCATCCTGTCCGCATCTCTTTAGAAGTCAGTACACAGATGGTGTCATTAGCAAAACAGTTTGCAAGAAGAAGACGCGTGCAGAAGTAGATCATTGACCTATACAATTGGACCGAGGACTAATCACCAAATTTCAACGACATGAGACAGGGTGACCCCATACTCTGGAAAAACTTCCAGTCGTCTCTCCATCAGAAATGAAGAAATGAAATGATTTAGAGGGATCCTGCAGTTAAACCACAGAGAGGTCTGCCATGGACGGCTCAGCTTTTGAACTCTTTCTTGATAGGTTCAATGCAGGGAAACTAGAGTTCTCTTCTGTTAATGGTTTTATAGTTCCCCAGTCACTTTTGGATACGTTCTATACTTTCCGTACTCCTTCATATTCCTTTTCCCTCGTAAGGATCAGGGTCTCTTTATAGTGGTTATCATTGATTTCTAACTTTTTTCCTTCTATCCTTTGGGAGCCCCATCTTTTAGGAGTACAAAGCCGTGCTTTTCACAACGCCGATTTCTGTGTGTGTGTGTGTGTGTGTGTTTCCTTTCTTCCCTACTCTTCTATTCTTGGAATGTGTGAGCCACCGTGGACCGTTCTATTTTTATAGTGAGATCAAGTTTCTGCCACACAAGTAGAGTCTGTTTTTTTGTTTTCAGTCGCACGTGCAGTCCATGCGGTTTTCCAACTCCCCTGCATTAATGACTGCATATGTGAACTGCTCACCTGTAGGATTTTGGTTTGGTTGGGGAGTCAGAGAGACAGAGGGGGAAAAGATTTCGGAAGACCACGGTCCTCAGTCTGGACAAGCTTTCTGAAACCATCTCTGGTTTGGTGAACCCCTTCAGTGGGGATCCTGATGAGTTTCCTGTCACTTCATTGTGATGTACGTATAGGTGCCAGCCTGCCTGCCCTTCGCTTGGGTCGAGACAGGAGACACTAGTTGTGTTCCACCCTACCCTCTCCATCCCGCTCACAAACTGCTGGTATAGTATTTTTCCATGTGGTGTGCTGTTGGTTTAGAATGTGTAGTCTCGTCGGAAGTCTAGAAATTTGAGGTTCTGGCCATAGCTCTTAGCAGGTGATTGGGCGTGTACAGTTTCATTTCACGAAATGCGTGTTATTCTATAACTCCAGTTATTGTGAATTGTAAGTACGTTTATTTTGGGAGTTATGGGGACCAAAGTGGTTTTGGTTCCATCGTAGTGCGGTTTGGTATCAAGCCATAGTCAGCGTAATGTTTTTTTTTTTTCTTTGTTTCGTTTTTCATTTTCGTCTTTGACTAAGAGTCGTGACCGCACAGTCGGCCCAGTCACGTGAATACCCCTCAGGTCGGTGATATGCGTATGAAATTTGTAGGCGAGCCGAAATCTTCTCCCGTGGTAGGTTTTTTTTTTATGTACAATATATTCGCGCTTGCCACCAGACCGTAGATCCCAGTACTTGTTTGTTTTGTCACGTTTCGGTCGTGAGCGCGCAGCATGCATCCAGGTGCGTACGGAGCCCACTAAATTCTCGGGCGGCGCTCGCGTTCCCCCATCAACACTCTCCATCGCCTTGCTCTTTGTGTTGTGTGTTCTGTTCGTCTGTGTAAAAATGTGGGGGTGGGGGAAGGGAGGTGCGCATGGAGAGGGTATTGAATATTACATGTTGGATTGTTTGATTCAGGGGTATTATATGTTATTGCACAATTTTGATGTGTGTATGTCGTATGGGTATGCTGATGAGCATACATTTTGATAAACATTAGTGAGACAGTTGATTAGCAAACTTTGTGCATTACAGATGTTGTGAATTTCAATACAAGTATTTTGCTGAATCACGGTGCTGGCTTAGGCTTTCAGCCCTTCTGTGATTTCTCGTTAACCTCAGAGTTGTGCGAACAAATATTGTTATCACATGCTCGCGCATTTGTTTTTCTTTGTGTATAGCGATTTGACAACCTGTAATCCTTCCTCTGGAAATAAGGGGAAAAGAGGAATCAGAGAGGTGGAGTTTGGATAGCATTTCCCCATAATTGTTTCCTTTCATTGATTGCAGCCCCTTACTTTGTATGCAGAGGAGGGGCTTCGGGCTAATAGTAGAACTTATTAGGAGAAAGATAAAAAGGAACAATCAACACATAGCAAATTAGGGTTTTTCCCTGTAAATCAGAGCAAGTTAGCAAGGAGGGAGAGGGTTTGACAGTGCTTACCTCTCCTAGCATAGTCACATAAGAGACCCCACACAGCTCCATTTTCCAGAACTATATACAGATACACAGACCATGATTGGCTTGCAGAGTTTGATCCATCACCTTTTCCTGGCTGCTTCTTCCCACCTTTCCCCCCACCTTTCTACGTCTTCTACCTTTTCTTCACCTTCCTGTCCTGAAAGTGAGGGCCATTGACCTAACCTCGGCCGAGATCAACCAAGTCCCCAGGATGCCTGCTTGAGGCCTTGCCAACTGCTGAGGTCGCCATCAGGAGGAGAGTTCCTGTCGGACCACCTTGCAGTGAGCCTCATCTGTGAGCCTTCAGTGGCATTGATACGACACTTTTTCTCCGCTCTCACGGTGAGTGCATTGGTGTGTTACGTGTGTCTCGTGACTGTTGCTAGAGTGAGTGTGGCCTGTCTCCCTATCCCATGCAGGTGTGATTCTGTGACATTATCACCAATAACTCGACTCTCTGGACTTGTAGCTAAAGCTCAGTACCCTTTGAGAGACTTTGCTGAGGCAACGTTGAGGCTGAAGCCATTACCATATACTGAAATAGTCCATTTGGAGTCAGCTCGAGGGCTGAGCTCGATCCCTTTTTCTGTTTGGTGCCCTATGTGTAACTCCGCCAAATGAAGAGGAAATATTGGCTGTGACATTTTGTAGCACATACCCAAGTGTGCTGAGAAAGAGAGAATTGACTCTATTTGCGAGGCTTAGGATTGGATCTGGATGTACTCATTTAGACTTTGAGGGTGTTCATCCCAGCATTTTTTTTTTGTTTGTTTGTTTTCTGGATTTTGCTGCCTCTGAGCGAGAGGTGGTAACATCTTGGCCTGCAAGCCACGCCTTGATTAGGCATTGACATTGGTTGTGTGTGCAAGTTGTGTAGTAGATCCTTTATGTTAGGAATGTCCCTCCTCTTATCTTCTTTGGGCTGAGAGGGGTGGTAGCAATTTAGGTTGGGTATAGAGGAGGGGTGGTAATAGAGTGGGGGAAGTCCCAAGGGTTGGTGTGGTTGGGGGTTATTTTTTTTTCTTTTGGGAATGTGTTTTGCTTTTACCTGTGTAGGTAGCTTAGTTTTCTCTACAGGCACCTTTTTCCTGACTTTCATTTTCCTCCCCCTCTACTTTTCCTTCTGTCTTTATTCTTCTGTATGGGCCCTTCCCACAGAGAGTGATTGATTTTTGTTGGTGCTTGTCTGTATGTAATAAAGTGTTGTCTTAGATGTTTTCCTTTTCCTCCTTGTGTTTGTCCGTAAGTGTGTGGCGATTCGCGGATCCCGCTTGGCCCCTCTCCTGAACCCCTGTCATTTTTTGACAAGGTCTCACGAAAGCAGACCGTAACCAGTGGTATCGCAGACTCTGGCAATGTTGAAACTGTTTCTGTGAACAAATCAGAATTGACTTTTTTTTAAAAAAAAAACGTAATTGTTCTGTTC
>JADBJO010011636.1:55662-60662 GCA_016801955.1 Conus betulinus | reverse complement strand
CGGGAAGCAACCAGTTCAAAAGAGTATACACACAGTCGGGTTTGGGTGGGGCAGGACGAAAAAGACAATGCAATACAATACAAAACCACACAAAACCCCACTAAACCAACCGTTAAAATCAACTCACAGGTCATTCATCCACACAATTCTTTAAAAGACATCGTCTATTTCATGGAATCTGCTGTAAAATGTTTGTGTCTCACATCGTGCAAATCCCAACACTCTAAAAGAATATGTTTCATTGTGAGTGGCACATGACACGGAATGCACCAAGGAGCTTCTTCACTCTTTAAAAGGTAGGAATGGGTAAAATACGAATGGCCGGTGTGCAGCCGGCACAGAACTGTTTCTTCTTTACGACCACCAGACGAAGATGAGAGGAAACTCTTTAGGTTTGGACGGATCTGAAAGAGTTTGTTATCCGTCTGTGTATTCCAATCCTCCTGCCAGAGGTCTTTTACATAATCGTTAATTTTGGGTTTCAAATCTGAGCAGGGGATAGGTGTGTTTGACAGTTTCTCTCTGTCGTGGGCATTCTTGGCCAAACGATCCACCATTTCGTTCCTCCGATGCCAACATGACCAGGAACCCAAGCCAGAAGAATGTTGTAACCCTCCGCTGTCAACTTGGTAAAAAGTTCAAAAAAGTGTAAAAAGTTCGGGGTGCTGAAGGTTGCGGCCAGCTATGGCCTCCAAAGCTGACAGTGAATCCGACAAAACCAGAAAGTCCCTCTTCGTAGATTGGGAGATTATCCGTAGTGCCAGAACCAGAGCTGTAACTTCAGCAGAGTAAGCAGAAGCGTCTGAAGGAATATGTTCTAACAGTATTTGAGAAGGAGCACCAGGGCAGTAGGCTGCACAGGGCCACTCCATCTTCAGACTTGGAACCGTCAGTGAAAATTTTCTGATAGGATGAGAATTTCGAACAGAGGTCAGCATACAAAGCCTTGTATGCCAGAGAGCTGGTGGACTCTTTGCGAAAAGCTGCAAGATCAAAACGAATCTCTGGTGTGAAAAAAGGTCCACGGAGGTTGATCTGGAAACTTGGAAAGTCTAGACCTGCATTCCGTGCGTGAGGCTGCATACGAAGACCCAAACGGGCGGAATACAGTTAGGGTTGTTTTCAAATTTGCTTTGAAACTGAGGGTCAAAGACACAGTCATAGGCAGGGTTTTCAGGTTCGGAGAACAGTCTGACATAGTAATTTCAAGACAGTTTCAGCCTGCGGTTGGACAGTGAAGGTTCACCTGCCTCTGCGTACAGGCTGTACACAGGGGTGGTGCGGAATGCTCCAAGACAGAGACGAAGCCCTTGATGTTTGGCCTCTGTGACAGCTGGAATGGGAGATTTCCCTATTTTGATTTCAGGATGAGATTGAGAGGGAGGTTGAGAAAGTGTGTGTGTGTGTGTGTGTGTGTGAGAGAGAGAGAGAGAGAGAGAGAGAGAGAGAGAGAGAGAGAGAGAGAGAGAGAGACAGACAGACAGAGATACAGAGAGAGACAGACAGACAGAGGGACAGACAAACAGCAGACAGACAGACAGACAGAGAGAACTAGCTCATGCGCACATTATGTGTTTCCCGCTGCCTTGTTTTCCGCGGGTTTTCACGTTTCTTCTTTGGTCAAAACAGAAGCGTTTACAGACTGATCTTACAACTGCCAGGCATCGCTTACCTACATACAAAACGTGTAACTTGATGCGTTGAGAACAACCTGAACTGTGATCGTCACATACATCGTCATGCTGTCGACAAAATCAAACAAAAAAAAAGTGTAGTATCATCAAGGGTGGAAGGGGGGGGGGCTTTTTTTTTTTTCTAGGATCTCTTAAGACACATTTCTAAATCAGCAAAAGAGGTCACACTAGCTGCTACCCACTAAAGAGGTTCATGGAGACATCCGCAATACGGTCACACTAGCTGCTACCCACTAAAGAGGTTCATGGAGACATCCGCAATACGGTCACACTTGCTGCTACCCACTAAAAAGGTTCATGGAGACATCCGCAATACGGTCACACTTGCTGCTACCCACTAAAGAGGTTCATGGAGACATCTGCAATACGGTCACACTAGCTGCTATACACTTTTGAAAAGGCAATCATCCTTGATAAAGGTGGGATACCCCCGCCCCCCCTCCCCTGTGTGGTCCCAGTCTTCCCAAGTGAGCCCATAGTAAGCTCAACACTCTGGGTATGAGCCGGTCAGGGCAGAAAAAATCCCCAGGGCTCTGATGGGAACTGAACCCACGACCTCCCAGCTGGGACTCTGCGATGCTAACCACCTCACCACGGCGGCTGGTGAGATGGGATACCTTGTCTGCCCTCAAGGGCCTCTGGCCAATAGGACGTCAACCTCAACCTTCAACTTTCAACTGACTGAGAAAGTACCAAGACCAGCAAGCACCAGAATCAACAGAATGGATTTCACATCATTCACCAACAGACTGAATGAAGCACCGCACATCATTCACGTAGCACTCTGGCTGGTCAATTTCAGTTTGTACACAGAATTCACCAAGAAGAAATATTTATTACAAAAATAAATGAATAAATAAAATTTTAAAAAATTCGAAAAATAATAAGAAGAAAAAATATGACTTGTATGAGTATGCATAAAAAAAAAAGATTTTGATGAGATGACAGCCATAGTTAGGCCCCTCATTATTAGCTTGGCTGTGAGCAGCATATCTGATTTGACGAGAGTGTGTGTGTGCATGCATACAACACGCGTACGCATGTGTATGCTTGTGTGTGTGTGTGTGTGTGTGTGTGTGTGTGTGTGTGTGTGTGTGTGTGTGTGTGTGTTTGTGTACGCATGCAAGTGCATGCACTGTAAAGTGTGCTTTCTGGCACGCATGTTTGAATGCTGTTCTGTGTGAATGAATGCCCCACTATCAGGATGACTAAGAAAGAATCAAGAGATAGGGGAAGCGGGACTGGGGGATAGGGGGGGATAGGAGTGTGGGGAGGGGGGCGGGGCATGAGAAAAACGTGTGCACACGCACGGTCGCGAGCGAGTGTGCGCAGATGCGTGCATACGACCACGCACACATATAATGGCTGTTCAGGGGGGGAGGGGGGGGGGGGGGAAATCAAAACCCGACTTGACCTGGTATCTCCCCACCAACCAGCCTCTTCAAGCACATACACACAACTCGGCAGCAGCGATAGCCACTGCTCTCGCTCGCTCGCTCGCTCGCTTGCTTGCGCTCTCTCTCTCTCTCTCTCTCTCTCTCTCCCTTTCTCTCATCCCAACTCCGCATCACCACTTTTCTCTCACCCATCCAACTCCGCATCACCACAAACAACCACACATACTAAAAATTAAATGGTGGTGGTGGTGGTGGTGGTTCATTCTTGTTAAAGTAAGCTGCCGGTAAGAGCCAAAGGCCAGCAACATCAAACACATACATGTCACTTTCGCCTTTGGAGATCCCATTCAGAAGGCATTCTTCCCTCCCCCCCCCCCCCCCCCCCCCCCCCCCCCCCCCCCCCCCCCCCCCCCCCCCCCCCCCCCCCCCCCCCCCCCCCCCCCCCCCCCCCCCTCCCCCCCCCCCCCCCCCACCCCCCCCCCCCCCCCCCCCCCCCCCCCCCCCCTCACCCCCCTCCCCCCCCCCCCCCCCCCCCCCCCCCCCTCCCCCACCCCCCACCCCCCCCCCCCCCCCCCCCCCCCCCCCCCCCCCCCCCCCCCCCCCCCCCCCCCCCCCCCCCCCCCCCCCCCCCACCCCCCCCCCCCCCCCCCCCCCCCCACCTCACCTCCTGTCCTATCCCACCCTCCCCCCCAATGCACACACACACACACACACACACACACACACACACACACGCCTATTCCCCCCCCCCCCCTCCACCTTCCCCCGCCTCCTAACCCTCCCTCCTCCCTTCCCGTCCCCCCACTTCTCCCCCAAAAGCTCGGCAACAGCCCGTGGGAAGGGACAGGAAGGGGGGGGGGGGGAGAGATGGGGTCGGCCAGTGAGACTAAGAGGGAGGCATCAAAGAAGTTGCTACAAGAGCTCCTCCTCTTCTCTTCTGACCCCCCTCTCTGTGCTGCTCTCTCTCTCTCCCCCTCCCCCCCTTTTTTTTCCCCACTATCTTTCTGCCTTCTCCCATTTACAACCCCCCCACCCAAGCCCTTCCAAAATCTTGCACCTTCGTTTCAGATCAGCTAGCACCACTGCTGCACCAGCACAGGCGAAAGACTCGTGGCTTGAACCAAAGACAGTACGCCCTACGGATTGGGAGTACTGTCTTTGTTTAACTAACGGTATGGTAGAGCGACAACAGAGGGATGGGGTTGGGGGAGGTGGGGGGGGGGGGGGGGATAAAGAAATTGAAAAAAAAAAAAAAAAAAAAACACATGCAGAAAAGGATGGGGAGGGTATGCGCCCTCTATGGTCGCTGACTGTGCAACAAACAATACTGAGTTTTGTAACAAGACCATGACAATTACCATCATCTAACTTCAACGCTCAAATGGAAATGATGTGGATTGTAATCGTTCAGATCCTGGTTTAAGCTCCAACCGTTTTCTTTTTGTACTCCCAGACAAAACTTCTGGGCCCATGTTTCTGAAAATGTGTACGTGTGTTCATTATGGGTCACAGATGATGCCCGATGTTTTCTTTTACCAGAATAGCCGTTACTAACAGCCCTAAACGATTTTTCTTCTTCATGGAAAATCTCAGAAAGTACTTGTATTCATGATAAACTGGGAGTACGTTTATATGCTTTTTATCTTGTTTATTTTGGGGGGACACGAATGAAAGAATAAGGGGAAGTTAACATACACAATATTTGTGCACAATTATAGGCATCAGAGTACGGCCCAATTGGGTTTTTATAAAGTAACAACTTGCAGGCATCAAAATACGGCCAAACAGGGTTGTTGTTTTTTTTAACGCAACAAACCAAATTAACAAACCACACACAGTCTCACACACACACACACACACACACACACACACACACACACACACACACACACACACACACTCACATGCA
>JADBJO010011636.1:48162-50662 GCA_016801955.1 Conus betulinus | reverse complement strand
CACACACACACACACACACACACACACAGATGGACTCCTTGGAGCTATTATTCGAGAATATCTCTCACACTACTAATACTAAGCAAATCCCATTTGACCACTACGTTTGTCCCACGAAGCTGAGAATCTTTTAAAAACAACCAAACTCTATATTATCAGTTTACCTGTTTTTGATGTATGTAGAACTTCCCTATCTTGATTGTTTATTGTGTTTTTTTTTTTGTTTGTTTGTTTCGTTTTTTTCCCCCCATGGTTCTTCATTTCATGGCACTGCATGTCAGCCTAACTCCAAATCCTATGCATATATATACAGTGATCCAGCCAGTCTGCCCGTGACTGTCACCAACTCCTAATCATATATACAGTGGCCCAGCCAGTCTGCCCATGACTGTCACCAAATCCTATGCATATATACAGTGACCGAGCCAGTGTGCGCATGACTGTCACAAGTCTTGACAGGACAACTGGTTCCAGCAATAGAACTTCCACTGGGCCTCTCCTCAAGGCCAACACACACACACACACATGCACACATGCATGCACCCCTCATGCATGCACCCCTCCATGCCCCCCCCCCCCCCCCCCCCCCCCCCCCCCACCCCCCCCCCACACACACACACAACATAAGCATTTAAACAGTGAAAAACAGTGCCTCACACTCTAGCCTCAAAATTCTTCCTCCTGACATGCGCTGTCAGAAACTGGCAGCCCCTGTGCCATGCTGACGATCAGACCTGTTTCTACTACAGCTGCTGCTGATGTATTTCTCCATCACAGCAGACCTCTTTCTACTACAGCTGTTGGTGTATTTCTCCATCATAGCAGACCTCTTTCTACTACAGCTGCTGCTGGTGTATTTCTCCATCACAGTAGACCTGTTTCTACTACAGCTGCTGGTGTATTTTTCCATCACAGCAGACCTCTTTCTACTACAGCTGCTTCTGGTGTATTTCTCCATCACAGCAGACCTCTTTCTACTACAGATGCTGGTGTATTTCTCCATTACAGCAGACCTGTTTCTACTACAGCTGCTGGTGTACTTCTCCATCACAGCAGACCTGTTTCTACTACAGCTGCTGCTGGTGTATTTCTCCATCACAGCAGACCTCTTTCTACTACAGCTGCTGCTGGTGTATTTCTCCATCACAGCAGACCCTCTTTCTACTACAGCTGCTGGTGTAATTCTCCATCACAGCAGACCT
Organism: Conus betulinus; assembly: GCA_016801955.1. Lineage (NCBI taxonomy): Eukaryota > Metazoa > Mollusca > Gastropoda > Neogastropoda > Conidae > Conus > Conus betulinus. The sequence continues at coordinate 49,460 of JADBJO010011636.1, read as the reverse complement.
CTTTCTACTACAGCTGCTGCTGATGTATTTCTCCATCACATCACAGTACGCCTATTTTCCTAAAAAATGGGTATACACATCTTCCACATTGGTGAATTTTGTGTAAAAGCAGGGGGTCCCTGCTCCTGTTCCAGTGTCAGTCATCCAGACGCGAGATTCCATGCATGATGTTGCACGAGTCGTCACTCTGGTTGAAGCGCTCGAACACAATGGTTATACACCTCAAGTGCAACTACAGTTCAAGAACTTCGTCTCCAGATATTTTTCCCCAACATATTTTTTCTGGTTCGTCTCATTCATCATATTTTCGCTAAACATATATACAGAATACGGCGAGATTGTACGGGTAAACGGGGCTGAATGATACAGCATAGCTTGATTTTTCGATGAAGACTGAAACCACAGTGAACTGTGAGAGAGGGATTTAAAGTGAAACAATGATGAAAAAGCTGAAGACCTGTTCTTCATTGTGTAAGCCTCATAAATGCCCTGATAAATGGTCCTCATGTTTGCATATCAAAGTCCCCACTTCAGAATAACACTGTCGCGCGTCACGCCGCTGGCTCTTTCCTGCTCACGTTTTTCATGAGAAGTTGGGACTCCCATTCTTGCTTGACTCTTGCTGCACCCTACCACCGCCACAGTACATCTAATGATATGCCATGTCACAGGACTGTTGCTGCACTCTACGGCCGCCACAGTATATCTAATGATATGCCCACGTCACAGGACTCAGTCTGAAAGACAGACAGGGGAGAAACGCCTCTGGGAGTTCTCTAAAAACCAGACAACATGCATTAACAGCAAAAGAAAAATAATAAGAAAAAAAAATCATATTTATGTTTCTGTGTCTGTACTTTTAATTACATTCCCCCTACCTGGCTTTCACAGGTTATTGAGCATATTTACCATGGGAGGATCGTCTCCACTCTCACCATTCCTGACATCTACCATGGGTGACTCTCACCATTCCTGACATCTACCATGGGTGGATCGTCTTGACTCTCACCATTCCTGACATCTACCACAGGTGACTCTCACCATTCCTGACATCTATCACAGGTGACTCTCGCCATTCCTGACATCTACCATGGGCGACTCTCACCATTCCTGACATCTACCATGGGCGACTCTCACCATTCCTGACATCTACCATAGGTGACTCTTGCCATTCTTGACATCTACCATGGGCGACTCTCACCATTCCTGACATCTACCATGGGCCTATCGTCTTCACTCTCACCATTCCTGCAGTCATTCAGCCAATGACTACAAACTGTAATTTCTTCCAGATGTGC
>JADBJO010011636.1:25662-43162 GCA_016801955.1 Conus betulinus | reverse complement strand
GCTGTCCACACCAGGTTATCCCATTGGGTGTTACACTTAACAGGCCCTGGCTGTCCACCCCAGGTTATCCAATCAGGTGTTACACTTAACACGCCCCGGGTCTGGCTGGTTGTTGTTGCCTGGACGCCTAACACACACCAACAACAATGAAGACCCTGACCCTCACAGTGCCAAGACTTTCCATCAGTACAGTGGCACATAAAACATCAGACTGAGTGCTGCTGCTGCTGCTGTGCTTTACTGGTGTTTTTTTTGTTTTGCTTTTTTTTTTTTTACTTTTTTTTTCTTTGGGGAAGGGTGGGAGGAGGGGGTGGATGGTGGCGCAGGGAGAAGGACACGGGTGGCCACTAGTAAGTGATCATAAATATTTCATATTTGCCAGGACCCCTCAGAATTCCCTGGCAAGGGACCAGGTTACCGTGAATAATCTTTAGATCATGGTATAAATTCAATTCTCTGAACTTTCACTGCTTCCTCCTCACTGGAAAGAAATTTTGTTAAAAAACAAAAAAAAAAAAAGGAAGAAAGCAGCAGCCCACTATTGTCTTCCGTGACCAGAGAAAACACACACACACACACACACAAACACACACACACACACACACACACACACACACACACACACACACACACACACACACACATCCACCCTCCGCCACCACCACTACCATGGCTGGATGACAAGTGTTACGCCCCAATCCCCACCTACCTCAATCCCCCCCCCCCCCCCCCCCCACCACAAAGTGTGAGTGCATGCAATGTGCAGTGATTCCAGTCTGAACAGGGGTTGGGGGTTGGGGGGGGGGGGGGGGGTCCTACCTGCAAGGCTCCCCAACCTTTGGCAGGCGACAGAGTCAAACGCTTTGGTGTGAAGCAGGAAACAAGACAACATTCCACAGCATGGGGCTAGCTAGCTTACGTCAAACCTTCAAAGCGGATTAAGCGGTCAATCCTCTCTTGTCTTGGCCTACCAACCAACTGGTCCCCCTTCCAGTGTTAATACCTGACTCCGCTCACCCCCATGCTTCCACAAGTTCCTGTCCCACTTGCCTGAGGTACTCTATCCTCCACCCTCCCCCCCCCCCCCCCCCCCTCCACCCTGACGTTTTGTAAGTAAAAAATGCCTGTCCCTAGTGGGGCCTCTGGTGTAAACTGTTGTCCAGAGGTGTGGAAAGGAACAGCTCAGGCTATGGTGGGTTTCTGTCTCCAGTGGTCTACTGCTGATGTTAGGGAATCAGCAGAACCCATCCTTTTAAACTCTTTGTGATCAGACTCATCTGTTTGTATTATTGTAACGTTTACCTTTGATTTAATCTTTGAACACAGCTGTGGTTTTCACTAAAATACTTATCACTAAATCACAATTCCTGCACCAAACAATTCATTCCATGATAGTCAAAGAACTGGAAAACCTGCACATGTGCAAACCCCCACCCCACCCCCACCCCCACCACCACCACCACCACCACCGCCACCACCCAAACACACACAAAACACTATAAAGACCGCAAAGAGGGTAAAATACAGAAGCAAAATGAAATGGAACAGTACACAACACAACAAGAAACACTAGCGTGCAAACAGATGTTTTGCAAGACCCAACAGGTATTAGCCACACAAACACAAATAATGAAGATTTCAAACACACAGGTCTGGACATGGGTTAAAAAAGTTAATATATGTTGTTAAATCATTAAAACAGGAACTTAACTGCCAATGACTTCCGATTCGAATCATCGCACAGGATTCTGTTCCTTACTTCTCCATTAGGCAAAGAAAGAAGACCCCAAAATATGCTTCTTTGAGATATATTTCCAAATTCTTTTTATCATCCACTAGTCCAAGCGTTTCTGCCCACCTTTTTTACAACAATCTGGAAAAAAATGGAGTGAGCTCCCATCCGGTGTTCATTGGAAAAAAATAAAATAAAATAATTGGTGAGAAGGGGGCAATTTTTGCTGTTTGTTGTTGTTGTTGTTCTTGTTTTTAAGAAAGGGGGGGAAACAGTCCCCAAACTTCGAAATGATTTTCTTTCATATTCTTTTTCTTTTTTGTTTTTGTTTTTTGGGCTGGGGCCTCAAAGTCAAAAACCCTGCTGACTTCTCTATCCAGCAACCCTCCTACCCCCCACTGACTTCTCTCTCTCCCGCAACCTTCCTAACCCCCACTGACTTCTCTCTCTCCCGCAACCCTCCTACCCCCCACTGACTTCTCTCTCTCCCACAACCCTCCTACCCCCCACCGACTTCTCTCTATCCTGCAACCCTCCTACCCCCTACTGACTTCTCTCTTCCCACAACCCTCCTACCCCCCACTGACTTCTCTCTCTCCCACAACCCTCCTAACCCCACTGACTTCTCTCTCTCCCCACAACCCTCCTACCCCCACTGACTTCTCTCTCTCCTGCAACCCTCCTACCCCCCACTGACTTCTTCTCTCTCTCCCACAAACCCTCCTAACCCCCCACTGACTTCTCTCTCTCCCACAACCCTCCTACCCCCCACTGACTTCTCTCTATCCCTCAACCCTCCTACCCCCCACTGACTTCTCTCTATGCCTCAACCCTCCTACCCCCCACTGACTTCTCTCTATGCCCTCAACCCTCCTACCCCCACTCAAAACAGCAAACAGAATCTAGTATAGATTGCTATGTCATCATCGCCTCATTCTCTATCCCTCAACCCTCCTACCCCCCCCACTGACTTCTCTCTCTCCCACACCCCTCCTACCCCCCACTGACTTCTCTCTCTCCCGCAACCCCTACCCCCCACTGACTTCTCTCTATCCCACAACCCTCCTACCCCCCACTGACTTCTCTCTATCCCACAACCCTCCTACCCCCCACTGACTTCTCTCTATCCCACAACCCTCCTACCCCCCACTGGTTTCTCTCTATCCCGCAACCCTTAATGTGGTGACAGCCCTGATATGGCGCTTTGCGGTCGGCTGGGCTATAAGTATAAGCAACAGTATCTTATCTTATCTTGCAACCCTCCTAACCCCCACTGACTTCTCTCTCTCCGCAACCCTCCTACCCCCCCACTCAAAACCAGCAAACAGAATCTAGTATAGATTGGTATGTCATCTTTGCCTCATTCTCTATCCCTCAACCCTCCTACCCCCCACTGACTTCTCTCTCTCTCCTGCAACCCTCCTACCCCCCACTGACTTCTCTCTCCTCCTGCAACCATCCTACCCCCCACTGACTTCTCTCTCTCTTCTGCAACCCTCCAAACTACCCCCCACTGACTCTCTCTCTCCCACAAACCTCCTACCCCCCACTGACTTCTCTCTCTCCCACAACCTTCCTACCCCCCCTGACTTCTCTCTCCCACAACCTCCTACCCCCCACTGACTTCTCTATCCTGCACCCTCCCCTCCTACCCCCCGGCTAAAGCAACTCTCTCTTATCCCACAACCCTCCTACCCCCCCTGACTTCTCTCTTATCCCAACCCTCCTCCCTCCTCCCCCCCCCCCCCCCCCCCCCACTGACTTCTCTCTCAACCACAACCCTCCTATCCCCCACTGACTTCTCTCTCAACCCCACAACCCTCTATCCCCCCCCCACTGACTTCTCTCTCAACCACAACCCTCCTACCCCCACTGACTTCTCTCTCCTCCCCTCAACCCTCCTACCCCCCACTGACTTCTCTCTATCCCACAACCCTCCTATCCCCCCCCCCTACCCCCACTGACTCTCTCTCTCCCACACCCTCCCCCCCCCCCCCCCCCCCACCCCCCCCCTCTCTCTCTCCCCAAACCCTCCTATCCCCCACTGACTTCTCTCTCCCCCACACCCCCCCCCTACCCCCCCCCCCCCCCCCTGACTCTCTCTCTCCCTATCCCCCCCTGACTTCTCTCTCTCCACAACCCTCCTACCCCCCATGACTTCTCTCTCTCCCAAACCCTCTCTCCCCCACCCTCCCTCTCTCCCCCCCACCCCCCCCCCCCCCCCCCTGACTTCTCTCTCTCTCTTCCGCAACCCTCCTACCCCCCCCCCCCCCCCCCCCCCCCCCCCCCCCCCACTCAAAACCAGCAAACAGAATCTAGTATTGATTGCTATGTCATCATCGCCCCATTCATTTTTCATTTTGCTACTGAAAGTGAAATGTACAATATTATGAGAATGTCTTCAGAATCTTAAAAGGTAACACCTACTTCACAATCAAAGAAAACCAGCAGGTCCAAACACAGTTCTGCTTGCTGTGATGATGATAATGGCTAAAGGGCTTATATGCAAATAAATTCATATCTCTACAATATTCTGTTAAAAATAAGAGTCAGTTTCATCTGCCCATCTTGTTCCCCTTTTTTAAAAAAAAATCTTTTTAACTGTTTCTCCATTTTTCTTCCTGGTATACAGATGCCACATTGTCAAGAAGACCCATAATTATCATGTGGGCCTATAATTGTAGTCCGCTTAATTTCAATCCGAGCTTTTATTTCGTTTCTGTGCAATGTCAGACATACAAAACCACTGACTGTAAACCAATAAAGGAGAAGAATTCACTTGCATATGCACACACATGAACATGTAGCACTGCCAATACAGAATAGTAGTACAGGCAGAGAAGTTCTTCAGTAGGCAAATATAGGAAGAAAGGATCATCAGCATCAATTGTGAGCAATTCAGTGACTTGAACTTGTTCAACTACTCCTCTCAACATCAATACGATCTTCTCACAGTCAGACTATGCACAGTACCTCAGCAAAACATTCACATATTTACACCAAAAAATGCAGTGTATCACTGTATGTGTCTGGAGAGGAACTATACAGTCAGATGGAAAGAAGGTAGGACTTTTTAAAGTGTGGCGACTGCAGGCAGAGATCTAAACAACTGTTAAAAGTAATCATCATGACTCCACTGAACAATGTGGACAAATCAATCACAAGACAAAACACGACGCATTTTGACCTCTTAGGTCTTCTTCAGGGAAGATAAACAACACACAGGACAATGAAAATGAAGAGCAAGCAATCACTTATCGTCGTCAAATTTCGCTTAAGATGGGCTTTGTTCGGTACAGTCATTACTTTTTTTTTTTTAGATGGAAAGAAGTAAACAGTAAATAAAAAGGTATGTAAAACAACTCTTGCTCCCATACTGAAAAGATCGAAAGCACACAACTCCATGTCAATGCTGGCACCCATTCATCTAACAACAAACATGCAGACTAAAACCCTACAGAACACAGAACTCCCCCCTCCCCTCCCCCCCCCCCCCAACAACACTCCAACTCCCAACAAACAAACAAACAAACAAAAAAAAACAGAGTAAAACAAAAACAAAACAAAGTAAGCTTGCCCGCATACCCTAACCTGCAGTCACGGCAACAACAGAAGAAAAGTGCATAAACAAATCCGCATTTATTCCAAATGGGAACAACCATTTGATTTTGCATGCGAAGCAAATTTTGGTGCCACAAACAGCATTGACTTCCAGCAACATATACTTTTTAAACTTTTTTTAACCATGGAAGTTGGAAAAAAAACAGTTCCTATACTTGTTAATCTGTTGTATCTAAAGAGAATCTTAAAAAAGATTTTCTTTCTTTTTTTTTTTTCTTTTTTTTTTTTTGGGGGGGGGGGGGGGGAGGGGGGGGGGATATACAGAATTTTCTAAAATTAATTAATTTGAAATGGAGAAAAGTTCAGAAGAAAGAAATTCACAGATCAGACAAACCCAAGTCAAAAGAATTTCACAATGAAGTGAGCTCATATAATGTGGATTCCACTTGGATGCCAAAGTAATACTTTCAACTCAAACTTCACACAGAGATCTACACTAATGGCAAAGCATAGGTTGTTTTTCTTTTCTTTTCTTTTTTTTTTTTTTTTTTTTTGAGAATGCAGACAACATACATTCAGCACACAGAATACTCACATAAAAAAGAGAAAAAAATTACATAACCAAAACACCTACTAAAAATAACTGCTGATGACTGGCAAGTTTGACAAATGAGTGAAACAGGCAGACTGAAATAGACCAACCTACAAGAGCATGTGTTTGTACACATACATTGACATCTGTGGAATGGAGATCCCCCAAACTGAGAAACATACCTAACATTTTCAGCACAAAAAAGAAGTCTCACATATAACCAATGTCCCTATTGTTCACATCAATTTCAGCTGCAGCACTTAGAAGGAATGAAGAAGAAGAAGAAGAAGAAAGAAGAAGAAGAGAAGGGAGGGTGAACACTGAAAGATATTCGATTTTGGACAGTCTCCAAACAGTCCACCAGAAAACCCTAACTCATGGGTCCATACACACGACTGTGCCACATGTCCTCCCTCAGGTAGATCACCAGAAAACCTTAACTCATGGGTCCATACACACGACTGTGCCACATGTCCTCCCTCAGGTAGATCACCAGAAAACCCTGACTCATGGGTCCATACATACGACTGTGCCACACGTCCTCCCTCAGGTAGAAAACCCTGACTCATGGGTCCATACACACGGCTGTCATACGTCCTCCCTCTGGTAGAAAAACCCCCCGACTCATGGGTCCATACACACGACTGTGCCACATGTCCTCCCTCAGGTAGATCACCAGAAAACCTTAACTCATGGGTCCTTACACACGACTGTGCCACATGTCCTCCGTCAGGTAGATCACCAGAAAACCCTAACTCATGGGTCCATACATACGACTGTGCCACATGTCCTCCCTCAGGTAGATCACCAGAAAACCTTAATTCATGGGTCCATACACACGACTGTGCCACATGTCCTCCCTCAGGTAAATCACCAGAAAACCTTAAAATCATGGGTCATGGGTCCATACACACAACCGTGCCACATGTCTTCCCTCAGGTAGATCACAAGAAAACCTTAACTCATGGGTCCATACATACGACTGTGCCACATGTCCTCCCTCAGGTAGATCACCAGAAAACCTTAACTCATGGGTCCATACACACGACCGTGCCACATGTCCTCCCTCAGGTAGAAAACCCTAACTCATGGGTCCATACACGCGACTGTGCCACATGTCCTCCCTCAGGTAGATCACCAGAAAACCCTAACTCATGAGTCCATACACACGACTGTGCCACATGTCCTCCCTCAGGTAGATCACCAGAAAACCTTAACTCATGGGTCATACACACACGACCGTGCCACATGTCCTCCCTCAGGTAAAAAAAAACCCTAACTCATGGGTCCATACACACGACTGTGCCACATGTCCTCCCTCAGGTAGATCACCAGAAAACCTTATCTCATGGGTCCATACACACGGCTGTCATACGTCCTCCCTCTGGTAAAAACCCTGACTCATGGGTCCATACACACACGGCTGTCATACGTCCTCCCTCTGTAGAAAAAACCCTAACTCTCGTGGGTCCATACACACGACTGTGCCCTCCATGCCCTCCCTCAGGCTGATCACCAGAAAACCTTAACTCATGGGGGTCATACACACGACTGTGCCACATGTCCTCCCTCAGGTAGATCTGCCAAAGGGCAGCAGCTACTTTCAAGTGTGATGCTCTCTTCAGATACATCAGCAATATCCTGGTACAATGAAACCTCCTGTCTCTGCAACCACCTCATGAAACCCTCTGATTAAGGACAGAGGGAGTTCAACACACAAAAACTACCAATGTTCTGGGGAAAAAATGTCTCTGAAGGACAGAGGGAGTTCAACACACAAAACCAACAATGTTCTGGGGAAAAATGTCTCTGAAGGACAGAGGGAGTTCAACACACCAAACCAACAATGTTCTGGGGAAAAATGTCTCTGAAGGGAGAACTGTAATACACTGGCAGTTTCACATAGCAGTTAGTTATTCAAACATCACTAATTATTCAAACACCACTTACAAACTTTTCTGAAAGAATGTACAGAACAAGGCATTTTTCAACTTCAGCACATCACTCGCAACGTTTTATACAGTTTTTCTTTGTTTTGAGCATGTGCATCACCCACAAATGGACCTGTTTGATGAAATGAAAATGAGGATAGAAACCCTGGATTGAAAAAAAAAAAAAAAAAACCTGAACATTTTAACTTGCTTGAGCTAAAAAACAATCAGGAACTGTACTTGGAGCTGGATTTGTAAGTTTCCAGTGAAACCCTACATACTGGAAAGGAAATTCTGATGTATGTGAACCCACATATGTTGTGTACATGTGCGCATGCTTACAGACACGGATGTGGTCTACATGTGCGCATGCTTGCAGACAGGTATGTTGTGTACATGTGCACATGCTTACAGACACCTTACCTGCCACCTCCACATGCACGCGTCGCGCCACGACCGTGCCATTTTTATTCCCGGCCGCACACTCGTACAGTCCTTCGTCACTCAACCGGTTCTCCCGCCGTTTGCGGTGAATGATGCGTCGAAAGTAGAGTGATCCATTCTGGAAGAGGTGAATCCTGCGGTCCCCAGGCTGTGGAATGAGGGGCTGGCCGTCCTTCTGCCAGCTGAACTGGACAGGGCCAAAGGTTTTGCTGGTCACTACCAAGCAGTTCAGAAGCAAGGGGGATTTCTTCTCCACGGTCACGTGGTGTGGAGCTGTGACAATGGCGATTTCTGGCTGTGTCCCATTTTCTGGCCCATCCCCTGAAGCAGACAGCGGGAAACAGAATGTCAGCATTGTTGTCGTTATTTATAATGCAGGAGTAATTCGAGGTGGTGCATCTGTCATTCAATTGAAAAAAAAAAAAAGATCAATGTCTGGAATCGTGGTCTGGAGCAAAATGCAATTACTATTAGTTGGAAGGGGGATGGGGGGAGGGGGGGGGGGGGGGGGAAGGAGGGACCTTTTTTTTCATATTTGACCAGAAACACAAACTATATTGAGTGCACAGGCCCCTGATGTACTACAGCACAGGTTTTGCCTGTCACAATCAGATTTACAGATAAAATGAAATTGTCAGTCACACACAAAACAATTACAGAATCACTTTACAAACATGGGCATCCACTCTCATCTTTAGTCCTCGTACACATAAATGTGCATCCAGTCCAACTAAAGAAATCATTTTTTTATTTGGAGGTGGGAGGAACAGGGGGGTGACTGGGGGGGGGGGGGGGGTAAAACTGGGAAAGTCTGATCATAAGATATCAAACTGTCGTGGAACAGGAGGGAGACTCTGGAAGAGGTCTGTGCCTAACCTCAGATATGTACTTGCTTGTATAGATCTGTGTTTGTGAACATTTACTATGATGATGGAAATACTGTTGAAATCTCATCTGACATTTCAAAATGATACCACCATAGCATACAAAACTAACGCAACAACTAAAGCTATATCTAACACTCAAATCAAACTTACAAAAACAAAAAACACACACAAACACACACACACACACACACACACACACACACAAAACTACCCCCAGAACAACATTATGGACACAAAGGACCTTTTCCCCTTCATGCTTCTTCCTAAAGCACCGCCCATCCCCACGCTTCAGTGCCATGCTGTGTTCACAGTGCACCACCCGCCATGGACTCCGGCGTCTCACACCACAGCCATACATATAACCAGTACTCTGAGAAACTAAAATGAAAGTTGAGATTGTAGACCTTGATAATTCATCCTTTAGAAAATGCCACTTAAAAAAACTAGGTCAAATATCTAACTTGAATTTCATCCTTTAGATCATGCTTCTTTAAAAATGAGGTCAGATATCTAACTTTGAATTCATCCTTCAGAGAACACCTCTTTAAAAATTAAGTCAGATATCTATCTAACTTTGAATTCGTCCTTCAGAAAATGCCTCTTTAAGAACTAAGTCACTAGGTCAGATATCTAACTTTGAATTCATCCTTTAGAAAATGCCTGTTTAAAAACTAGGTCAGATATCTAACTTTTGAATTCATCCTTTAGAAAATGCCTTTAGAAAATGCCTCTTTAAAAACGAGGTCACTAGGTCAGATATCTAACTAACTGCCTCTTTAAAAAACTAGGTCAGATATCTATCAGAAACAAAGAAAGAAAGAAAAAGCACACACTGAATTGTGCTATGCAGGCAATGATTATGCGATTCTTCACACCACATGTGCAGGGAGAGTAAGACTGGCTCATAGGGAAAGAATTCAAAGGAAAAGGCAAAGCCTTCAAATATTTCTACACCACCTGACATTAGTTCTCACAGAGAAAGAGTTCAAAGTAAAAGGCAAAGCCTTCAAATATTTCTACACCACCTGACATTAGTTCTCACAGAGAAAGAGTTCAAAGTAAAAGGCAAAGCCTTCAGACATATCTACACCACCTAACTTTAGTTCTCACAGGGAAAGAGTTCAAAGGAAAGGCAAAGCCTTCAGAATATCCACACCACCTATCTTTCATTCTCCACCAAATGACCTTCATTGGTCTTCACAATTTACAAAGCTATAGGTTTTTCGTTTGTTTTTCTTTTTTGGTAGCAGTAAACATGCCATAGAACAGGATACATTGCTGCTGAACAATCTCCAGACAATCAGACACTTTTGTTACAATCTGACAACATCATCCCCTACCCTAACCTACCTCCTTCACCCACTCCAAATTTATAAATTTACGTTTCCCAGTCCCTCACCCTCCATCTGTTTCTCTTTCAAATGAGACCCCTCTTAACACGACAGTTAGGTGAAGTGTGATAGTGGCCGATCTTTATTTGTAATGAAAATTTCAGGGGGGGGGGGGGGGGGGGGGGGGGGGGGGGGGGGGGGGGGGGGGGGGGGGGTCATTTCAAAAAATTCTCTGGGGGGAGGAGGGGGGGGCAAAATCACTTCAGAAAATGCTCTCTCTAAATCAATGATTTAAAGCCACAACTAGGTTTCTTTGCACACACAAAAAAGTTATGGACTGTTGTAAATTTGTTGGCTGGGTGCTCAGTCATCCTGAGAAATCAGAACTCAGAGACACTCTGAATATGCATACACCGAGTGATTCAGGGCCTTTCTTAGCATCCATTAAAACTTGTTTTTAAAAGGTTTAAAGGTCAAAAGCAGAGTTGTGGAACTCTGACAGATGATGAAGATGACCTATTCAGAGTGTACAAAAATGGCCAGACCACAACATGGATATAAATCAGGTCTCTGACCTTTCCAAGCATGTTGGGCAAAATCATGTTTGCGCCTCTACCCAACTGTGCACGTCATGTTGCCTAAAATAGCCATGCATGGTTGCAACAGACATGATAATATGAACCACCACGTCATCTGCCTTGTCAGACTGATTCAACACACCCAAGTTCAAGCATCAAAGTATCACACACACACACACACACACACACACACACTCACACACAAACACAGTGACACACACACACACTAACACACACACACACACACACACACACACACACACACACACACACACACACACACACACACACACACGAACACAGTGACACACACACACACACTAACACACACACAAACAGAGCAATCCCTTTATTTCAGCACTCTCGATAAATTCACAGCCAAATAACTACAGCATTCTTCTGCTGACCTGAGGCCGCAGGTTTGAACCATTCTGGGGTCCCACTTTCACAGGCTAAAAACTCTGTCCACACAGCTGAGCAGGTACCTATTTCAGTTCAGGGAAAGCAAAGGCCGTGGAAAGAAGGGCTGGATTTCCCATTCCATATGCCATACGCTTGACACAGTTTACCTTTAACTGTTCATGCTTTTATGGCCATTATGACATGGAACTTTCACGCTGACATTAAAACAAAATTAATCCGCAATTCAAAGCACTATTTGCTTTAAAAAAACACACACATAAGACCTCTTGACACTCATCCCACACCAAACAAGCCAAGAAAATTCATAATTAACACTCATCATTAACACTCATAATTAACAGGGAGGATCTACCAATACTTTGCAAAATTGTCAATGTGCTTGCCCACAGAGAGGATCCGAAGTAACATGGTGACCCACAAGCAACAAACCAACCAAAGAAACTCATCATTAATCAACAGGGAGGATCTACCAATACTTTGCCCACAGACAGGATCTGAAGTAACATGGTGACCCACAAGCAAACAACCAATGCATCAAGTAACCTTCCCCAGTGTTGTATTTCAAAAGAACACACGCTACGGCGCTGCTAGTGACCAAGCTGCCACCGACTCATCCAGCAGTAGTATGTCCCCAAGTTCTGTGTGTCCCAAGAAAACTGCCACCAACTCATCCAGCAGTAGTATGTCCCCAAGTCCTGTGTGTCCCAAGAAAGCTGCCACCAACTCATCCAGCAGTAGTATGTCCCCAAGTTCTGTGTGTCCCAAGAAAGCTGCCACCGACTCATCCAGCAGTAGTATGTCCCCCAAGTCCTGTGTGTCCCAAGAAAGCTGCCACCGACTCATCCAGCAGTAGTATGTCCCCAAGTTCTGTGTGTCCCAAGAAAGCTGCCACCAACTCATCCAGCAGTAGTATGTCCCCAAGTTCTGTGTGTCCCAAGAAAGCTGCCACCAACTCATCCAGCAGTAGTATGTCCCCAAGTTCTGTGTGTCCCAAGAAAGCTGCCACCAACTCATCCAGCAGTAGTATGTCCCCAAGTTCTGTGTGTCCATAGAAAGCTGCCACCAACTCATCCAGCAGAAGTATGTCCCCAAGTTCTGTGTGTCCATAGAAAGCTGCCACCAAACTCATCCAGCAGTAGTATGTCCCCAAGTTCTGTGTGTCCAAAGAAAGCTGCAGTGGCGCTGACCATAGCCAGAGAGAGATTTTAGCCAAGGAGAAATGAAGGGGGTTTAGCAAATGGCATCCAGTGATAGATTTTAGCCATAGACTTTAGCCAAGGAGGACAAATGAAGGGGGTTTAGCAAATGGCGTCCAGTGACAGATTTTAGCCAAGGAGGAGAAATGAAGGGGTTTAGCAAATGGCATCCAGTGATAGATTTTAGCCAAGGAATAGAAATGAAGGGGGGGGGGGGGGGAGGTAGCAAATGGCATCCAGCGCATGCTGAATTAGAACCAGCACTGGACACATCATCAAAGCCACTAACTCGGCAGCAACCCAGTGTGACCTCTGGTGGTAGGCAGCCTCATGACCTGACAGTCGAGGTGCAGTCTTGGGGGCTGATACAGGACAACCGAGGGTGCAGCTGTGTGCGTGGAAGAACGGGAAGGACATTTAAGGGTATAAAGCCACTGGTGGGGCACATAAACCGTGACAGAGAAAGAAAAAAAAGAGAGAGAACTAAATTCACTACTTCAACCAAGCTGGTTCAGCAGAACTCCACACAGTCACGTACAGTTCAAGTTTTCCGTCTTGCTCTCCAACAAACAAAAATCAATTAAACAAAAACCCCTTGGAACAGCCTCAAGGGAGTTCTTGTGGAAAGTGAGTGTCACCCAAGTGGATACAACAGACCTACGTGACAATGTTGAGGCCCCAGCCAGCGTCAAGTTCTTCAGAGTGATCCAGTGGGTCAGACTCAGAGGTTATCACCAAGTGGCTACCACTTCCTACACCTCTACTAGGCTTTTTATCAGCTCCACTTCAAGTTCAACCCAGGCCTCCACACACACACACACACACACACACACACACACACACACACACACACACACACACACACACCTTCACTGTCTCACACCTCCACCACCCCTGCCTGTGCCAAACTAAGGTTTAAGATCCGCCGCTATTTGGCTGTCTCAAATTTCATCATGATTAGGTACCCAAACCAGAGCAATATTGTAACAGTCGTATCTCAGGCATGTAATTTTTCTTTTTTCTTTAAATTCAGAAGTCCACTCAGAGTGGTTCAGATTACAGCCAGAACTGGCCTCCAAAGCAGAAAAGAAGTCTTGAAAACGAATGGCATAAAACTATGAACATTATCTAAAATGGAAGGGAAAAAACCCATGGTGTGTTGATACTGATATGTGAACTAGTCATACCAACAAATCTACCCTCTTATAGCTTTCTCTTTTTTTTTTTTTTTCTTTTAAACATTGATATTTCTGTTTGTTAGTTATTAAAACACACACACACACACATAGATCTGCAATAGCATGCATATTTCAGACTATTTCTCCTGGTGAATTTTGCTCTGGAGAAAAGGATGGGAGGATGTATGAAAAATAAGAAAAAAAAATTTGAAAACCAGAAATATAGATATATGCAATAGCATGGATATTTTTGTGTAAATTTATTCTTGTGAACTCTGCACTAGAGAAGGGGATGGGGGATGTGGGGAAGACATGGTGGACCCCAAGAGCTGGGAGGGAAAAACAAGCTGCAACAGTATTTTATCAACAGTGCTCAAGACATACCACATCCTTCCACACATCACACCCTTCTATCAGAAAAATATTGATTAATCAGGGATGAAAAATTAGAAGGAAAAAAGTTTAGGGACTTACTGGTCAGCCTCTTTCAATGAGGAAAAGATTTCTGTGTCAGATCTCTCTAATGAGGGAAGACTGATTGATTATTCTTCTTTCTTTCGATTCTTTCTTTTCTCTTTTCTTTTATTGTGGTGGGTTGTTTTTCTTCTTTTTTTCCCCCCTTTTTTTTTAATTGGTTTTCTTTTTTCCTAACTTTCTGTACTCAAATTGAACATGAAATGTGGCAGGGAACAGTAAACAATAAACAAGTAGGGTCATTTATATCAAATTGTAAACTATCAATTGAAAATAGATACTTCACTGTAACTCTGTCTTGGCCTGATTTGTTGACATATCTTTAGTCGCACCACGTGGTGTTAAAGCATTTCAGAGTATAATTTTTTTTCAAAACACCTATGGAACTGCTGTCACTGGCAAGCCAAGCTGTGCCACACTGAATACAGACTCTCCTCATATTCCATCAGCTGGCTCTGACTGAGACATGCAAATGAGAAAATCTCAGCAACCACACTGCTCCATGACAGACATTCAACACTTTCCAGCTATCTCAGCAACTATCTCAGTAACCACACTTCATTACAGACATTCAACACTCTTTCCAGCTGTCTCAGCAACCACACTTCATTACAGACATTCAACACTCTTTCCAGCTATCTCAGCAACCACACTTCTCCATGACAGACATTCAACACTCTTTCCAGCTATCTCAGCAACCGCACTTCTCCATGACAGACATTCAACACTCTTTCCAGCTATCTCAGCACCGCACTTCTCCATGACAGACATTCAACACTCTTTCCAGCTATCTCAGCAACCGCACTTCTCCATGACAGACATTCAACACTCTTTCCAGCTATCTCAGCAACCGCACTTCTCCATGACAGACATTCAACACTCTTTCCAGCTATCTCAGCAACCGCACTTCTCCATGACAGACATTCAACACTCTTCCCAGCTATCTCAGCAACCACACTTCTCCATGACAGACATTCAACACTCTTCCCAGCTATCTCAGCAACCACACTTCTCCATGACAGACATTCAACACTCTTTCCAGCTATCTCAGCAACCACACTTCTACATGACAGACATTCAACACTTTCCTTTCCAGCTATCTCAGCAACCACACTTCTACATTACACAAATTAAACACTCTTTCCAGCTGCATTACAGACATTCAACTCTCTTTCAGCAACCTCAGCAACCACACTTTTACATCACACAAACTCAACACTCTTTCCAGCTACATTACAGACATTCAACACTCTTTCCAGCAACCTCAGCAAACACACTTCTACATTACACAAATTCAACACTCTTTCCAGCTACATTACTGACATTCAACACTCTTTCCAGCCACATAACAGAAATTCAACACTCTTTCCAGCTACATTACAGACATTCAACACTCTTTCCAGCTACATTACAGACATTCAACACTCTTTCCAGCTACATGACAGACATTCAACACTCTTTCCAGCTACATGACAGACATTCAACACTTTTTCCAGCCAGGCCTATTATGAAAAGGTGAAGCAGTTACAAAGCAGTTAAAACTGAGACTGAAAAATTCAAAATCAATTTCCAGGGACTGTAAAAATCAAACATTTATTTTTTTGAAAATGATACTGATCAAAAGTTTGGGATTTCCTTGGCCCATGACGCTTGGCCTCGATTTGGTCTGACCAATCACAGACCTCAGAACCAGCACAAAGAAGCACAGTCATCCTTCTTCATCATTCACAAGGTCCCGCTATCAATGGCTGCATCAACTGCTCACGCTGAATCCGAAGTTTTATCCGGAAAATCAAACAACTGCTGAAAAAAACACCAGATTTAAATCAGCCTTATGAGAACCGACACTGAATTCTGCTTCCCAAGTCTTTTTAAAGGCATAGTTCATGGTTTACAGCTTGCAATTCGGTGATATCGACAACCAAACTGAAGTGTTTAACTCGCGCTTTGCCTTGGTCGTCATGTCAAAGCATGTTTTGTCCAGGCCATGCCATTATTTTCCTAGTGTAAAACATTGCTATTGTTATCATTGTAAATATGTCAGAAGGAAGCGGCTCATGATTTCTAATAATGTATTAAAAACAATATACATCTTCTGAGATATAACTGAAAATATGTGTGCATGTGACAACAAAAAATTTGTCTGACATTAAAATTCTGGACAGTGATTTCCCTTGTCTGACTTGTTCGGCCATTTCATGGTCTTTTTTTTTCTTTTTAATAACTTTTCTTTTTAATGTTAATTTCTCATGATAAAAATGTAGTGCACAAGTAATTTCGGTATTACATGCATACCTTCATTTTGTGACAAAACAGCTGAATGCACGCACACCCTTTCCACCCTAACTCAGTTATTTTTTTAATTTGAAATGAACTTAGTGTAAGTGTATGCAGAAATGAAGTTCATTAGTTTCATATAAATCTAGGAACTGCTAGGACCATAAGAAATGTGTGTGTGTGTGTGTGTGTGTGTATGTGTGTGTGTGTGTGTGTGTCCAGGAAGGGGGAATGAAGAGACTCAATGAA
This sequence comes from Conus betulinus, assembly GCA_016801955.1. Taxonomy (NCBI): domain Eukaryota; kingdom Metazoa; phylum Mollusca; class Gastropoda; order Neogastropoda; family Conidae; genus Conus; species Conus betulinus. The sequence goes on along the minus strand of JADBJO010011636.1, from coordinate 26,309 downwards.
TTCAAAGCACAGCAATGATACCACTTTGCCAGCAAACTTTTCATTTGAGGATTGTTTTTTTTTCATTTGAGAAATGTTTTGGGTTTTTTTTTTTTTCAAGTGCACTTTTTTGTGTTGTTGTTGTTGTTTTGTTTTGTTTTTTTTTGTGATGAAAGTGTTGTAACTTTTCTTTTTCATTAACAGGCACAGCAGAGTTCACACATTTGACTATTTAGAGAAACTATTTTCACTCCTTTTCTTTCTCTTTCATTATAAGAATTCACAGCCTCCCCCCTTTCCCCCGCTTTTGGGGATTATACATTCTCCTCCCCCTTCCCCTTGTTTTTTTGTTTTTGTTTATTTGTTTTTTTAACCAGCTTTCATTCACTTTTTTCCAGTTCATTTATTTGAGTGTGTGTGTGTGTGTGTGTGTGTGTGTGTGTATGTGCATGCGCATGCCTGTGGCGTGTCTGTGTGTGTGGTGTGTGTGTGTGTGTGTATGTGTGTGTATGTGTGTGTGTGTGTATGTGTGTGTGTGTGTGTGTGCGTGTGTGTGTGTGTGTGTGTGTGTGTGTGTGTGTGTGTGGTGTGTGTGTGTGTGTGTGTGGTGTGTGTTGTGTGTGTGTGTGTGTGTGATCATAATATGACAGAAAATTGAAAAAGGCATG
>JADBJO010011636.1:0-18428 GCA_016801955.1 Conus betulinus | reverse complement strand
TTTTTTTCAGTTCTGACAGAAAAGAAGGAGCAATGCCAAAAGTTGCAAGATATCTGCTTTTGGTTTCCCCACACACCGAGTTTTCGTCGCAATCGAGGAATATGGAAACATTGCTGCAAACAGTTTTCGCGTTGTCTTCAGCAGATCGGAAACTGTTATGATTGTTGATGGCATGAATCGTCCACAACACTTCAGCTTTCAACACATCTGTCCCCCACTTGCTGTTATTGTGGATTGGTTGACGATTCTTACTAAGGATAGGGTCTGACCCGATTTGATGATTTGATGATTGCCGAACGAAGTCCGTAAGACTACCAACCGGCCTACTCGCTTTATCCAATTCCACGTATTTTTTTCCTCTTTCCGTGATTTGCAACCGCCGATTCGCCCCATTGTCCGAACATCAACGGTCTTTTTGCACACTTTACAGAAAAACGCATGTTTGTTGTCTCTGCATTCAGTGATCCAGCTTCGATATTCTTCCTTCTGTAGCCACAACGGATCAAATGCGTAATTTCCCTTCGGCATGATGACAGACGCAACAGTATCGGACTTCGCCGAAGATGAGGGAGCATGGCGCCCTTTGTCGGAAGTCGAACTGCGCATGCGCGCAAACGATAACCGACTATTGAATTGCTTCCCTTTACTTGAAAAGCAGACGACACGCAACACGATTCGAGGAGGCGAAAATCGATGTCCGAAGTCTCGTTCGCGTTTGTTCTCCGATTCGTCTTCAAACGTTACGGTCAGTTTTGGTCCGAAAAGATTTTTAAGGGGATTTCAAGGGATGGTAGGGATATCTGCAGTTTTCAAGAAGCCTTCCCCCACCCCATCCCCAATTGGCACCCCAAGACAACATCATGATTATACACCAAAGTATGACAGCTGCTCAAAAACATTGTGTCTAGATTTCTGTTTTGACCAAAATTTTTCACATTTGTCATATTTTCAAATATGTATACAAATTATGGAAAATTGTATGGCTAAACAGGTCTCATACACACACACACACACCACACACACACACACACACACACACACACACACATGCATATATATGCTTCCTGCCCCCCACACACTCCTGCCCCAAAATCTACCTGTCACCCTGTCAAACCACACATACCCTAGCACTTCCACTCATCCCCATTTTTTCTTTCTTTTTAAAATCTCAAAGTCCATACCTGCATTTCTCCCTTCTCTCCCTTGGGGCAGGGTTTCAGGTGGGCTGTGTTGCGACTTCGGGTGCTGTCACGATTCACATACAACAGTGCTTCCACCACATAGAGAGGCCCCGTCTCCTCTGTCGCCTGTACACCACATGCACACAGACACACATGCACACACACACACATGCATACACACACACATGCATACACACACAAACACATACACACACACACACTTACACCGGCTGCGTGACTGGTCTGACAGTGAAAAGAGAAAACAGTGTGTGAATGTGTATGTGTGTTTGTGTGTGTGTGTGTGTGTGTGTGTGTGTGTGTGTGCACGCGCGTGCACGCGCACGTGAGCATGTATGTCTGTGCATGCATGCGCATGCTTGCACACATGTGTGTGCATATGTTTGACGAATTACGGCAGTCACAAACTGACAAAATATAGCAGTCACATACTGACAGATTATGACTGTCAAATGTTGGCAGATTACTGCAGTCAAATACAGGCAGTAATGGCGTCAACTTTTGATAGAATTTGACAGTCAGATGTCTGCAGATTATGCCATCATGTACTGACAGATTATGGCAATGAAAAGCTTATACACTATGGCAGTCAAACAATGGCAAATAATGTCACTCACATATTTATGCATCATGGTTTGTCGAATATGGGTTCATTATGGCGGTTACATAATGGCAAATAAGGGCAGTCACATAATGGTAAGTAAGGCAGTCACCTAATCATAAACTAAGGCAGTCACATGATGATAAACTAAGCCAGTCACATGATGATAGACTAAGGCAGTCACATGATAATAGACTAAGAGTCACACGATGATAGACTAAGGCAGTCACATGATGATAGACTAAGCCAGTCACATGATGATAGACTAAGGCAGTCACATGATGATAGACTAAGGCAGTCACATAATGATAGATTATGCCAATCACATAACGGCAAATTATGGTAGTCACATAATGGTGAATTATGGCAGTCACAATCTTGTTTGTCATGAGCCGAAAATCTGTAGGCCCTTACACAATGAAATAAATTGTACCCACATACACACACACAAAGCTCTCACCGCACTCTGGTCGACTTTCTTCTGGAAGTTGACCACAACACCCCAGCCAAAGTCTTCATCTTTGTTCTTTACCTGAAGATATGCACGCAAACATGGTAGGAACGACTGATACAGAAATGGTTGCAGCTTACTCAAGATGCATTCCACAAGAATGTTCAAAGTTAACTGCTGCTTCACTATTTCCCAGACATCCGATTTTTTATTCTTAGTTCTGTGTCTTTGTCCAAGGTCACTATTTTCACCATGAGAGTAAATATATGCCGTATATAGGTTGATAGAATGACTGATTAAATACATAGTAAATATATGCCGTATATAGGTTGATAGAATGACTGATTAAATACATGAGTAAATATATGCCGTATATAGGTTGATAGAATGACTGATTAAATACATGAGTAAATAATATGCCGTATATAGGTTGATAGAATGACTGATTAAATACATGAGTAAATATATGCCGTATATAGGTTGATAGAATGACTGATTAAATACATGAGTAAATATATGCCGTATATAGGTTTGATAGAATGACTGATAAATACATGAGTAAATATAGAATGACTGATTAAATACATGAGTAAATATATGCCGTATATAGGTTGATAGAATGACTGATTAAATACATGAGTAAATATATGCCGTATATAGGTTGATAGAATGACTGATTAAATACATGAGTAAATATATGCCGTATATAGGTTGATAGAATGACTGATTAAATACATGAGTAAATATATGCTGTACATATGTTCACAATATGACTAACTGATTAAATAAAGTATGAGAGTAAATATATGCCATATATATGTTCTCAATATGACTAATTGATTTTTTTTTTAAATGAAAAAATAAACACACACACACACAAACATGGGGAGTTTTTTATCATACTCCCTGTTTGGCTAGTATACTTACCATGTCAGACCATAGCATTCTACGGCAGTTAGTCAGCTCTGCCAGGCCGAAGTTTTGTGGCAAATGCAGTCATAAGACAGTCACGTGACGCCCACCCCACTTCCGCCAACGGAATTTGCTGATGTTCACCTCCCGAACCTCATTCAGCGAGGCCTGCGCGCAAGGAAACCCTGAGAATCCTGGCGCCAGACGGGAACGTCGGGCGGGCATTAGAGTCTGACACGGTAAGTATACTAGCCAAACAGGGAGTACGATAAAAACTCTCCATTTTGGCGTCATATACTATACCATGTCAGACCACAGAAGAATTTAAAGGAATCGGAGGGCAAGGCGCCCTAGTGGTTCTTGGGGTTAATCATTATGGCTGCATTTGCCGCCACAAAGGAGATCCTTTTAGAACCGTCAGCCCTGGTTATGCGATATATCCCTAAATAAAAGCTTATAAAGGGGTTTTCTGAACGCCAGTAGGCTGCCTCCAAGAGATGGTGCATGGGGACAGAGTGCTGGAATGCTGCGGAAGCAGCCAGCGCTCTGACCTTGTGTGCCCGGGTGGATAGGACGGGGAGATCCTTGGACACCTGGGCGTACCTGGATCTGACCATCTGAGAGAGCCACCGAGAGATGGTGCCAGCCGAGATGTCTTTCTTATTGTTGGGACTGATGGAAATAAGTAGACGTCGCTGGGAAGAGCGCCTGGGGCGCGAACGTTCCCAGTAATATCTGAGACACCTGGAAGGGCACAGGTCCATGTCTCCTCCCCCGCTTTCCAGGATATCCGCCAGCGAGCGGATGACGAGGGAGGGGGTGGGAGTGCCTGGTTCCTGATTCTTAGCTAGGAACTCAGGAAGGAACTTGAGAGAGACGGAGCCGTCCCTGTGGAAGGCAATGTCTCTGGGGACCCCGCTGATAGCGTGGATCTCGCTGCGCCTTCTGGCGGAAGCCAGGCGAGGAGAAGGTGGTTTTCATGGAGAGGGAGGTCAAAGGGTAAGGTGGATATTGGCTCAAAGGGGGTTTTCTGAGAGCGTCAAGGACGATGAACAGGTCCCAAAGGGGAGTGCGCCTGGGCGACTGGGACTCGCGTAGGGCCACCCCCCTGGAATTTTCTCTGAGAAGGAAGTCATTCTCAAAGGAGGGACCGCCGAGGTGGCGGATGGTCGTGCAGATGGCCGACCTGTAGCCCCGTATGGAGCTAGCTGAGAGCCTACGGGAGGAGGATAGGTGAGACAGGAAGTTTCCTATCTGGATATTAGAAGGACGGTCATGGGGAACAGAGTGCTCTGAGCACCAAGAGACCCATTTCTCCCAACGGTAGTCGTATAGGGACTCAGTGCTTGCCCTGCAAGAGGCCGTTGTGAGGTCCCGAAGGTCCTGAGAGGCCCCCGCCCCTTCAAGGATGTTTAGGACAGACCGGGATCTGTCTGGCCCGGAATTCGAGGCAGATGCTCGCATTCGCGCTGGCACAGGAGCCAGGCGTGAAGGCGGAGCATCTGGGGGTTGGAGTGAGGGCGGCCCGAGCAGGGTTGCCTGAGCATGTCACACTGGGTGGTTAGAGGGAGGGGGGGTATGTGGGTGAGAGACTTGAGGTCCGGAAACCAGGACTGAGTCGGCCACCAAGGGGTTATGAGGATGAGCTCGGGTCTTTCCAGTCTCGCTTTCCTGATCACCTTGTGGAGGATCGGGAAGGAGGGAAAGGCGTATGCTATGAGGCCCGTCCAGGGGAGGGAAAGGGCGTCGATCGCATAAGCCTGGGGATCGGGGACGGGAGAGACATACACCGGCAGACTATGGGTTGAATCGGTGGCAAACAGGTCGACCATGGGTCTGAACCAATGTCCCCACACCACTGAAAGAGTGAGTTGGCTGAGAGTCCACTCCGTGTGGAGGACAGACTTGGAGCGGCTGAGAGAGTCTGCCAGGATGTTGTGCGTCCCCGCTATGTGTCTGGCGCGAAGGGTGATTCCCTGAGTGTGACACCAGCACAGGAGAGCCTCTGTCCGAAGGGAGAGGCTGATTGAGCGTGCCCCCCCCCCCCCCCTTCTTTGTTGACGTAACAAGCCACCGAGGTGTTGTCCGTGAGAAGGAGAACAAATCGGTGCGAGACCTGGTCCTGGAAGTGGAGGAGGGCTAGCCTGACCGCTTCCAGTTCCAGGATGTTGATGTGGAGAAGGGAGGTCTTGGATCCCACAGTCCGGAGGCATGCCTGTTCTCCAAGTGGGCCCTCCAGCCCAAGTTGGAGGCGTCTGTGTAGAGTTCCAGGGCCCGACTGGGGAGGGAGATGGGAACCCCGGGGAGGAGAGTGGAGGGGTGAGAGCAACTCCTCCGTGGCCCAAAGGAACCAGGGCCCGAGAGGAATGGTCTGATCCCAGCGGTCAGAGGTCTGGGACCAGTGATGGCGGAATTCCCTCTGGAGTTGCCGCTTGGGGACTCGTCCTAGGGGAATGAGGGACGACAGGGACTCCATCATTCCCAAGAGGGAGGACAGAGTCCTTGCCGACATGTGGGAGGCAGGGCGGAGACGGGAGATGAGGTCCAGCAAACGAGTGGACCTCTCTGGAGTCGGGGACACCTGCATGGAAATCGTGTCGAAGCTCATGCCCAGAAAGGAGAAGAGCTGACTGGGACTGAGCTCACACTTGCAGGGGTTGATGACAAACCCCAGTGAGGAGCATAGGCAAAGAAGTTCTGATGTGTGGGCTTGGCAGAGGGCCCGGGAGGGGCCAGGACAAGCCAGTCATCTAGGTACACCAGGAGGCGAATGTCCTTCTGCCTTGCGAGGGAGGCCATCTCCTTGACAACCTTCATGAATAGGAAGGGTGCTAGGGAGAGGCCGAAGGGTAGCGCCTTGAACTGAAACACCCGGTCCCGCCAGACGAACCTCAGGTAGCGTCGTCTGTGAGATGGGTGTATTAGGATTTGGAAGTAGGCGTCCTTCAAATCTATGGAGGTGGCCCAGTCCTGATGGTGGATGGAGTCCCTGATGTGGGATGGGGTCTCCATCTTGAATTTGATGGGTCTGATGAATTTGTTTAGGGGGGAGAGGTCGAGGATGGGCCTCCAGCCTCCCGAGGGTTTGGGAACCACGAAGAGGTGAGAGTAAAACCCCGAATTGGGATGGGCTATCTCTGAGATGGCCCCTTTAAGGAGGAGTTTCCTTGACCTCCTGACGAAGTGCCTCCGCCTAAGCAGGAGGGGGTTCGCTGGAGGGAGGAGGAGAGGCCAGGAGAGGGGGGCGTTCGTGTGCCCAAGGCAAACGGAAGCCGTCCTGTAGCACTGACACAATCCAGGGGCTGAGGCCCATACAGCACCACTGGTGGGCATGCCTGGACAGGCTGCCAGCCAAGGGTGCCGAGGGGCCTGGGGGAGCAAGGTGTCTGCCATTTCCCGCTCCCCTGGAGGCGAGTCTGCCAGTCACCTCCGTGGCTGTGCCTGCTGACCGAACCGAAAATTCTGTTGGGGATTCTTCGGTTTCGGCCTAGAGGCTGAGGGGGGGGGGGGGGGGCGCTTGGCAGGCCGTGCGATGCGAGGGGGGTGCCTTGCTGGGGTAAGGCTGGGGTCTGGGATGAGAGGCGGAACGAGGGGCAGGGCCTGCCGGACAAGGCTGGCAAGGGGGCCTCACTGAAAAGGAGGCCGCCTGATTGCGCTCCTCGACGGAGTGGTTGATGACTGTCGTCAAGTAGTCGCCGAATAGCGACTGTTCCTGCCCGGGGCATCTCAGGGCTGCCTTGAGCACCGGCAAAGAGTGTAGATTATAAGAGGAACGATTCCGGCTCTCTATGCGATGACGGTAAAACAGAGTTATCGTCCGTTGCTACGTGAATAGATTGCAATGGCTGCTCGCGGCAAGCACGGTGGAGAAGGTTGTGGGGCGATCGGCTGTTCAAACGCAAGATGGAAAATAGAGTGCAAAAGATGTAATTTTTCCGCTTCCCAAGAGACCCAGAAAGGTAAGTAAAACAAAATTACAAAACCTTTTTAATTAGTGTATTTTTTTTTTTTTTTTTTTTTTTTACAAATATTAGACTTAGCCAAAGCGAAAGCCGGCAAAGGGAAAGGGGTGTAGACTACATTATGTAATACCCCAAACAAAACGGCAAAAGGTGAAATAGCATAGAATTCGAAAGGCTGAAACTCGGATTGAAACAATTACTGAGTGAAAATCATCGTGGAGTCTGTGCAAACTCAATTCTGTAATCATAGACGTTTCATTAATAATAATTACATGAATTTTCTATGCTATTTGCTAATAGTTAAATACTCGCAAAGGGGCTAGATCTACACTCTTTGATACTCGTGAGTCGTGCGTGGGTCGACTGCATTTATCGTGTTGTGTGTTTTGTTTGGTTCAAACTCAAAGTTGATCATTAAGCTCTCTTAGTTCAATTTAATTTTGAAAAAAATCGTTATAGCATTACTAAAAGTAAGTTTCTATCTTAACCATTTTCTGATTTTTTTATTTCCTTTACTTTAGGTAAGAGATGCTTATAAATTAATACAAACAAAAAAAAATATTTTGGTCTTTAACGATTGTGTTGTGACTTGTTTATATCACCAGTTCCTCTCACCAAAGAGAGAATGATATATCTTACTTGTTTTATGAATGAAAGTACAGGTATAATTTCTGTTTCCATTCATTTACAAAATTTGTTACAAAGGCCAGGGTTACTTCTGATTGTCAAGTGTTATTGTGTGGCACTCTCATTAGTTTTTACAAAAACTGCAATCAGTCCTTGTTTTTATTTGTTTCAGATGCCGTGTCTGGGTGCAGAACAGCAGACGACAAGACTTGATTGAGAAGACCGAGCAACTAAACAAGCGTGGCTATGTCTTATGCAGTAACCACTTTGAACCAAGTCAGTTCAATCGCCCAGCAGAGAGAGACCGTTTGACTTGGAATGCTGTTCCAACTCTGTTTGACGTTCCAAATCCGCCACAGCAGATAACTGGGAAAAGACGGAAGCCAAGGGAGAGGCCATCTCCGAGCCCCACAAGGAAAAGGTGAAAAAAACAAAACAAGGTCAGAAGACTAAATTATGCATAGTTATTTTATGTAGTACTATGATTCAAAAGTGAATGTGTGTGTGTGTGTGTGTGTGTGTGTGTGTGTGTGTGTGTGTGTGTGTGTGTGAGTTCTTTTCTGTTAATGTCAGTTCACTAGTAAAATGATGTGATATTAGACATGTGTGAGTAAAGAGATTGAAGGAATGATGAAGGTGAGGTAAACAGTAACAAGTAAAAATATACAAACAAGATTTTTTAAACAAAGCAGACTCAATACATGTAGCTATTAATATTATAATGGCGCAAATTCCTGATAGCACATCTGATTCAACAGCCGATGGGATTATGTATGCTGGAACTGTTCTTAGTATATTTTCATTTATATAGCATTTTATTTTTCAGGAATAGCCCTATTTATTACATCATTTACTCTTACTGCAGAGTGCGGTAATTTATTGTATCCTCTGTGACTTTGTTGACAGGCTCAGAAGACTCCAACGATGACCCACCTCAGGCACCTGATGACCTCAGTCATCCAGTATTGGGAAACCTGTGGTGAAACCAGTTCGTCATCATCGTCCAGGCCAAGCGACATACAAACACTGAAGTCAAAACTGAAGCTTGCTCAAAACAAGAACAGTCACTTGAAGAAGCGATTACGAAAACTTTCCCCTAAGCAGCGTTCTGCCCAGACTGCTATTGAGAATGAAAGGAAAGCTAACTTGATCCAGGAGCTTCGCCACTTCTTTGCTGACACGACTGTGGACTTCCTGGAATCACAGTTGCGTGTTTACAACAAGAAAAAGAATGGTAGGAGGTGGACTGAAAGAGACAAAACAATTGCACTGTCCCTGTATCATTCAAGCAGAAAGGCGTACAGATTGCTCAAAAAGATTTTTGTGCTACCCTCAGTCAGCACATTGAAGAAATGTGTGCAAGATATTCACATATACCCTGGTTTTAGTGACAATATCTTGAAGTCCCTGGCACACAAAGTGGGGTCTATGCCACCTAATGGAAAACTGTGTACACTAGTTTTTGATGAAATGTGCATAAAGAAAAAGTTGCCTACAACATTGAAAAGGATGATGTGGAGGGATTAGAGGACTTTGGGCATTGTAGCAAATCCTGTTTTGTGGCAAATCATGCCACTGTGTTTATGGCCCATGGTATTTTAAACAATTGGAAGCAGCCAATAGGCTACCTTTGATTTTTATTTGTGTTTTTATTAACTTGACATTCCTTTGCTGTTATGCTTTTACTCTCAATTTATTACCTGCACTCCTTTCTCTCCAATCTCACACAGGTTTTACTGGGAAGAATGCGCTTGTTCTATTTTCTATATATCATCTCATTTGAATCTTGAAATAAAATTTGTTTGCAAAATTAAATGTTTGTGCATCCAGTATTTATTTGAATGTCATCTCTCTCTCTCTCTCTCTCTCTCTCTCTCCATTGTCTTGTCTTTGTGTGTGTGTGTGTGTGTGCGGGTGTGTGCTTGAGCATTTTCAGTTTCATGTTTTTTGTTTTAAAACTAAAAAAGAAAAACCTGGAACTTAATTTAAAAATTTTAATTTAAAAAGGAAAATTAAGCACCATCCAGGTAAACAAAGCAAATACTTGAAATAGGACAATATTCTACAAAGTGACTATTTGCCACATGCACAAGTGCATATTTCATGGCCTCTACAGTCTTTTGTTGTGAACAAAATGTTTTTAAAAAAGTCTAAATTAAGTAAACATTAAGTATACTTGAACTTCAAACACCGAAGACTGAAAAATTACTTTTACCTTTGCATTCATAATGTGCTTAGATTGGTGTTGCTGACAGTGCACAGCAGCCTACTTTTCACGCAGGGGCAAAGGGAAGTAACTCCGTATCTGTAATCAATACCAATGAAGAGAAAGAGCAGAGTCAACTCTCTTGGTATCCAGCCCCTTTGGCGCCGGGGAGAGATGCGACTGGAGGAACGGGACCATGGACGTTGCCCAAGTGGGGGGCAGAGTAAGTCTGTCCCCCTACGTCCTGAACCCCTAGGGGATGGTGCGATGGTCGCTCGGGGCAGGTCGACCGTCGTGGGTCTGGGCGCAGATCCGACCGAGATGCCGATGCCTGCGGCCGAGACCCGGAGTTACGGTCAGTGGGGGGGTACCACCAGAGACTGGCCGTAACTCCTCCACCGGAGTGTTGACGCTCCTCGTGCGCGGGTGGTGGCTGTACCCGGGCACGGTTGGGGAGAGCGTAACGAGACTCAGTGTCGTCAGTGGGGGAAAGACTGATGACACGGGTCTCATTCTGGCGGGTGACGGGCGGTGATTCCGACCCTGACCCGTCACCCGTGCTGGCCCATGACTCGGCAAGGTTCCCCGGGGGCCGAAAGTCGTGGGACACAGCATGGTGGGGAGGTGTCTCCATACATGTCCGAAGGCGAGACGGCGAGGAGGGAGGAGATGGGGAAGAATTTTGGGAAAAGGCTTTGGAAGGAACAGGTCCTTTTAAAGGGGCCTTGCCCTTTGATTTCTTGGAGAGATTGAAGGACAAGGGTTTTGAAGTAACGGCCGTATGCCTACTTGCCTTCGGACGTAACGAACGTTTACGAACGTGCGTCCGCTGGCCAGGTTGAGGAGGAATGGGAATGAAGTTTGCGCGTCCCCTGCGCGGAAGCCTCCTCAGCACCAGCCATACGTTCCTGGGATGGAACGAATTGTCCCGCGGAATCGACACGCGGGTCCTCCGGGGTAGTGAGCAACTCCCGAAAACGCACTGTGCTGACCGTCGCTCAAAAGTATTGAGTAATGGCGTGTGGTCGAAATGTCGATGACGCGATGAAAGCAATTAGTCTATTTCGGAAAGTGTAGTAGTGCGATCGAACTTTGCCAGAGAAAAGATCCGAAGCACTAGTACAACAAAATCTAAGGGAAACGTAGACGGGGTACGGAAAATTAGTACCGACTTAGTGAAACGGCGAAGTGGGAAGGCACGACCGGCGTGGAAGAAGATGGCGGCTGAGCGATGGGGTTCGATCGCCGGACGAAATACCGGGGTAAGAGTTCGATGAAGCAAACAAATTACCGGTAGTCCAATGGGATGTGTTAAAGAAAGCACGAAGAGAAACGAGGGTGCAAGAGCACCGCATGAAAACAAACTCGCGGGGGAACAAAGGCAAGGAGGCCAGCGACGATCGAACAAAATCGTGAGTCACGACGACGAAGTCGCGAGATTAGAGGCGATCATAAAGATAATAAAATTGATAGCCCACCAAAACCCTCACACACGAGGATATCGAGGGTTTAGTGCAAGCGCAAGCCACAACTGAACAAGTAAAGAAGCAAACACAAGCAATCTTTACACAATGGCAGAAGAACAGGCGAGACAGAGAACAAGACTTATCATAATCTTGCTTGGACGGCAGGCCGAAGGTGAATGCGGTTCAGGAGGCGAACATCGGCAAATTCCGTTGGCGGAAGTGGGGTGGGTGTCAGGTGACTATCTTATGACTGCATTTGCCACAAAACTTCGGCCTTGCAGAGCTGACTAACTTCCGTAGAATGCTATGGTCTGACACAGTATAGTATATGACGCCAAAACATCATTTGCAAAGGGATTCATGTATTTGCATAATTCACTGTTATAAATCTTATCAGTTGAAAACATGCCAGAGATTAAAAATCAGGTCCATGCATGATCTGCAGTCCAGGGTGGGGTCATCCCCTTATGGCAAGAACAGGAGAGACTGTAATGTTCCACAGGTACCTGGCACACACCAGTCCCATGCAGGCTGGTGGTCACAACGCTCACTGCCCCACTAGATACACCTGGCACACATCCCATGTAGGCTGGTCACAACGCTCACTGGCACACCACCAGTCCCATGCAGGCTTGTCACAACGCTCACTGTCCCACATAGATACCAAAGAAATCTCACACTAATAGGTCTACACATTTTGGTTATACCCCCACCTCCCTCCCTCCCTCCAATGACCAGTAAACAAATGTGTAATGATACCCCCTATGACCTGTCACTAAAGGAGCTCACATGCTAGCAGCTTCACACTGGTTCCTGTTCCAACAGTGGTAACCTGGAACAATCAGGAGCTGCAACACTGTCAGGGAGTTCAGACACTGTTCAGGTGGACATCTTTTTGTTGTAACCTACCTATGGCCCATGAACAAACAAGTTCACACACCAGCACAAGGTAGGTTTGTCCATGTTCTTGTTGGGACTCTATTATCAACACCCACAGATCTGTACTCAGCAGGTCTCTACATACATGTTGATCCTGGGAGACCATGAAAAAAAAAACCCTTGACTCTTGTCCTTCACCCCAAGCACTGCCAAGATTTGAACCTGCAACCTTTGGACTGACAATCCTCCCCAGTGGGCTAGTGCCCTGCATCAGCCCATACCCTGATGAGTCGTCCTGGCTGAAGGAACGGGAGGAGGTAGACAGGCTTCAGGATGTAGGCGTGCAGGTCACGCCCTAGGTTGTCTAGCTGCTGGCGGATGCGGAAGTAGGAGCCCACCTGGTCTTCCTCGGCGATGCTCATGGTGTTCAGCTTGTCCTCACTCTTCTTCAGCTCTGTCCCACAGCACACAACATTCATCATCTTCATGAACGTAACCAGTCAAAAGATACAGGAATGTTATAAGTTTGATTTCCTCAACTGACACCTTCACAGAAAATACCCAATTGCCCAAGACAGGGCGAGCACTGTTAACCCGCTGAGGCAGACATGTTTTTGCAACAGGTTAAACCAATTAACTTTTTTTTGTTAATTAACGATCGTTCTACGGACAATTATGCATCAAGATTGACAGTGTAACTACTACCACATCCCACACAAACTTCTGGAGATTTCCTCAAGACAGAAGTGGAAGTAGCGGCAAGTAACAGATTCACACTGTGGTCAGCGTGACGAGCACACCAGAATCGTACACAGATCGTCTATCAATGTTTGTTTACAAACCGCGCGAGAGGAAGTGAACATGGAGGACAGGGGAGATAGCAACAAGCAGTCAGACTGGGACACATCGGGTGTTTTCTCCCCTGATCGTCTTAAAAGTGCTGAACAACCAACAAGGACCTGATGTTAATTAAAGCTCTGTGCAAATGAAGCCGAGATCTTCAAGCTCTCATGGACAGTGGAGGAACTTCAAGCCGCCCTGTTCGATCTTCAGACAGAAAATGACAAGCTGAAGACGGAGGTTACAGATGCCAGAAAGAGGGGGAAGTGCTATGGAGTCAACTTACCGAAGTCAAACAATCGACAGCAGTCTAAAAAAACAAAGAGGTACAAACAAAAAGAAAAAATCAAGTGGTGTAGCCGTGTCGGGTAATGAGTGAGCGGGTCCAGTGGGTTCCTGAAACTGCCGCACTTCTGCTATGCCACGTGTCAGGGGGCACCATGTCGGCAGCGAGGCGAGTGGAACATCGTACTCCGCATCACTTTCCTCACTTTCTTCTTCATCACCACAACCTACATCTACATCACTTTCATTTTCCAAGTCTCTTTCATACTTCTCCAAACTTCTCCACTTCGACAATAATCTGATGTAACTCCTCTTGCAAGTAATTGATGATTTCTTCGTCATTCATAGCAGATGCAAAAAAAGTCATTGTGACAGTCAGTCAGTTTCATTCACAAAGTTACTCACTTCGTTCCGTTCCTTTTCTCAATGAAAACGCGCAGTTCCAGCACCCAAAAATAGTGCCAAGACTCGACTGGACCATCCCCGAGTCTTCCTACTTACTGTCTGCAACTGTGCATGAGTTAAGCAATCGTCAGAGCGTCATAGAAAATTCCTACCGACGAATCATGGCAGCTCATGGAATGGAAACTACAGGCGCCTGCTGCTACTCCCTGTATGAGTACAAGTGGGTTAACTACAGATGAATTTTTCGCAGAATGTATTCATTATAATGTCAATATTCTTAGAGACAGGAAGACAGTGTTTTTAAAAGAATTGTGTGCGAGGCTACTGTCTTCAAGATCAGTCAGTTGGTTGATGTCAATGGTCAATACATTAGCTTTAGAGACTTCAAAAATCTATTTCCATCAATACTGAGAACTGATTTTCTTAGATATAATGGTATAACAGATGAAATCAAACAGCACCAGATCAAACTGACTGTTATCCTAACAGACCAAGATATGGAGCAAAAGTCAAAAGTTTGGTCCTGCATTGGAAAAGGAAATAAATATATTCAAACAGTGATGACAAAATCTAAAAAAGTTCCCACTGCAGGGCGCCGCCATGTTTCTCGTAGAAAAGGAAGTCTCACGAGAACGTGATTTCCTTCTTCCTGTAGCCATTTTCTACCGTCTGCAAAAAAAACCGCGAGTCGATGCGTGCCGTGGTTCTCGAGTTACGAATTTTTAAGTTTTGAAGTCGAAATGCTGTTTTTCACCATGGCTAACCTTGATTTCTGCCCGTTCTATAATGAGATTTAGTGATGGAGATACTGTGATTTGTAGAATTTACGGCATAAGACTTAGTGAAAGTGCTGGGTGATGAAGCTTAGAGTGACCTAGATTTCGACTGGGATGAGGTCAGGTATGATGAGCAACGATTCGGAAGAAAGTTCTGAAGAAGAAAGATTTTTTTTTCCCCCGAGTAAATGGCTCATGTGACATTCTTCAAACTTACGATATAGCAACATATATATTCGTAGAATTTTAAAAATTATTTTCATTTCATTCTTTTTGGAATATCTGAGCAACAAACTACAGATAAAAATACAGATTTTGCTGGCTAAATTCTATATTTACGAATGTGAGTTAAAAATAAATGCCACCAAGAACTGTGGTATTCTTAAAGCTTGTAAAATTTTGATATGACCTGGAGTGATATGTGCCGATTCTAAAAGGTAATACTGAAAACAATGTGGAAACTGATACTGATCGATTTATCTTCTACTATTACCAACTTAAGATTACTTTTCTTTTGATTTGACATGTGATTGTGCTTATATGTGAAGGGTGGGATGGGAGTGTGGGGGGGGGGGGGGTGGGGGTTGGGTTGGAGAGATGAGGGGCAGGGCTTTACTTTTTGTTTACTTATTAATCTATGTGTTCATGTACTTCTGTTCTTCATGGGAAATGTGTCTCTTCCTGAGCTTAAGATAAAACTGCAAGTGCAGCAAAGGTGGAAAACAAAAACAAAAAAAAAAAAAAAAAAGGCCAAGGAAAGCACCACAATTCTATATCTGGAAGAAAGACTTTCTACTCCACCAACACAACCACAGGCAAAACTCACCTCCATGAAGCCATGGAGGGTAACATTATTCTGGAACTGGCACACACATCACCACTATCACCACAGGCAATACTCACTCTCCAAGAGGCAAGGATGGCAACATAGTTCTGGAACTGGTAGAAAAGTTGTCTCCACAAAACAACATCACCACCACCTCAGGCAATTTACTCACTTTCTAAGAAGCAAGGGACAGCAACATAATTTTGGAACTGGCATAAAGGCTTCTCCTCCCCAAACAGTAAAGGCAATAGTCTTAAGTAGGCAATGGATGGCAATGTAGATCTGAAACAAGTGTGAGGGCCTCTCATCCAAAACATCACCATCACCACCACAGGTCATACTCACTTTCCAAGAGGCCTGGGATATCAGCATTAATCTGGAACTGGTGCGACCTCATTTCCAAAAACGACACAAGCAATACTCACTCTCCAAGAGGTCAGGGATGGCTGCATAGTTCTGGAACTGGAAGAAGGACCTCTCCAGCATGTACTCTGGGTTGATCTCCTCCACACGCAGCAGGTTCAGCACCATGTTGTACGTCAGGTGGAACGCTGAGTTCAGAGGGTCTGGAGACCCCTGCATGGCAAATAAACCTTGGCTGTTAACCACACTCATCCCAGTTCATTCCAAACTGACAATTTCCTTGTTCTGCACCAAGCAATAGGTCATATGGAAAGGTTAAAGGTTAAAGGAGCAACACCACTGCCTCAAACAGCAACCTACATTCCGAAAAATGTCACAACTATTGATCCAGTGGGAGCTGGCTGTTTCTCTTTTCTCTATTTCTGCACTCAGTCACTCAGTTTGTAAATCTTTTGAAAAGTTGTTAACAGCTGTCTGATTTATTCCAATATAAATACCACAACAAAACATTTAGAGTCCAACCCAGTTCTACAGTTTTATGAACCATGCAGGAGTTCCTATGTTTTATCTGAGGTGTTTTGGTGACCATTCAATTTACTTTTTTTTTAAAACCATCATAAACTCTCCACTCTGACGTCTGCAATAGCGGACGTCCCATGCACATCTATTTCTCTCTGACAACCGCTACAGCGGATTGCCCATTAAAATATTTTCAGAGCCAACGTCATGCCGAGTCGTGAAAACTGAAGCATGCCATGTGATAGCCTCATTATCACAGAGTAAGGTAGTAATGTTTCTTATTATATAGCCCAGCTGACCGCAAAGCGCTAAATCAGGGCTGTCCCCATGTTGAAATCAACTCACAAGTCATCAAAAATAAAACAATAAAAAACACCACTCACATATCTCTTTAACATACACCTAAAAATGTACCAGAAACTTTGTTACAAATCTTTCTTTCATGAAATCTTAGATTAGATGAAAAATGTTTATCTCGTTCAGAAATTCAAAGATCACGTCAGGTGGAAAATCTCTGAACAGGGTTTTCATGGACTCTGCTATGAAGTGTTTATGTCTCACATCATGCAAGTCCCCAACACTCTGAAAGAACATGTTTCACTGTGAGTGGTACATGACATGGAATGCACCATACAGCTTCTTCACCTTTTAAAAGATAAGAATGGCTGTAAAACAAGTAGCCTGTACGCAAATAGCATGGCACAAGACTTTCGTTTTTATGGCTGCCTCTGGAACATGGTAAAAACTCTTTCAGGTTTGGAGGGATTTGAAATAGTTTGTTATCTGTCTGTGTTGAGGGCATATGCCCTCTCACCTTACCAGGATCTCATTCCCCTCCA
Source organism: Conus betulinus (assembly GCA_016801955.1). NCBI lineage: Eukaryota > Metazoa > Mollusca > Gastropoda > Neogastropoda > Conidae > Conus > Conus betulinus. Next base: position 1,272 of record JADBJO010011636.1, on the reverse strand, counting down.
TCACAGGTCACACCACACGGCAAACGCAGCCAATCTTATTAAGAAGACCACAGAGAGAAAAAGAATGTGGAAAAGAAGACTCAATGGGGAGAAGGCAGAAGATAAGAAAAGGAAAAAAGAGGGTTACTATTTGCATGGGTGAAACTGGAAAAAAAATGGAAAAAACTGAAAGGTCGGGGTCCAGGGGCTGCCTAGGGCCCTGGTGGGGTCCAGGGGCTGCCTAGGCCCCTGGTGGGGTCCAGGGGCTGCCTAGGCCCCTGGTGGGGTCCAGGGGCTGCCTAGGGCCCTGGTGGGGTCCAGGGGCTGCCTAGGCCCCTGGTGGGGTCCAGGGGCTGCCTAGGCCCTGGTGGGGTCCAGGGGCTGCCTAGGCCCCTGGTGGGGTCCAGGGGCTGCCTAGGCCCCTGGTGGGGTTCAGGGGCAGAACCCTGGTGAGGGGCCCAGGTGGCAAAGCCCCCAGTCGAAATTGATTTTTTGAAAAATTCAGACAGTTTTTGTGGCCTCTGGTGAAAGGAAAGTTGAAACTGAGGCCTTGTTTGAAACACATATTTACTGCTTATGTGACAGTATAGCACGAGGCTCATATAGGCGAGTGACGGGCGGTGATTCCAAACGTGTCCCGTTATCTGTGCTGCTCCGCACCTCAGCAAAGTTCCCGGGGGCGAGGGTCATGTGACGCAGCATAAAAGTAAGAAGTCTCACCGAGCATCGGAAGGGAAGGCGGCAAGCGGGCAGATAAGTGAGGGGGGGGGGGGGGGGGGGGGAATTTTGATCAGAATTCTTACAACGGCTTTGCCCTCTTAGGGGAGCCTTACCTTTAGATTTTCTGGGAAGATTAAATTTTATTCGTTGTTGTTTCACCTGAAGAAGACCTAAGAGGTCGAAACGCGTGTGTGTTTTGTCTTGTGAATCGTTTGTCGCGTTTCTCTGGGCGGTTCGCTGTGACATTTATTTAAGATTTATTTACATTGTCAGCCTGCAGTCGTCTCACTTGCAACTAAAAGAGAGGGCATTTAGAAATGCAGGCAGCTTGCCCCATTCGCGGTTTTCTTGTTCCTCTGATGGTCGGGTAGACGTGGTATTGGTTCGCGGCGTCCCCTCCACGGAATCCCCACCTAACAACGCGGGCCCTTTCCGAGGATATAAGCGACTTCTGAATGGCGAAGTGGGTCGGACCAGTCCGTTTGTCGCAGTAACCCATGTGGGCTATGGGTGGCAGCAGTCAAACCATGGAGCCACACGTACACAAAGTGGAGACAAGTTGGCTGATTGAGA
>JADBJO010011635.1:31366-63440 GCA_016801955.1 Conus betulinus | reverse complement strand
CAGAAACGCAGTAGCGATGAACGAAACCGTGCGTGGGCAACGACAGTGGCAACCGACCCGCGATCGTCGCAGATGAGATAGTGGAATCGTGATACAAGTAACGGCGAGATTAGAAATCGGAATTTAGGGGCAAAAGGCCGTAAAAGGCGAGTGAGTGAGAATGCAAGGCCGATGGACAAAGGGAGGCCGAGAAAACGCGAGGGACGTGGCGATGGAAAATGCCGATCAACCTCGAACCGGTTACGCAAATAGACAAGAACCGGGAGCACCACGATCGCGAGAAAATTTCAGCGAATAAGGTTAGAATGCTAGCCCATCCGATAACCTCACACGTCAATATATAAGCGGAAGCCACAGATAAATGAGTACAGAGTGCAAACACAGCAATCTTTACACAAAGGCAAAGTATAGGCGAGACAGAGCACAAGACTTATCTTGCTTGGGCGACAGGCCGAAGTAGAATGACGGACAGTACACGATCTTCGGCATCTTCCGTAATCGGAAGTAGGGTGGGCGTCACGTGACTATCTTATGCCTGCATTTGCCACAAAACTTCGGCCTGACAGAGCTGACTGACAGCCGTTTAATGCTATGGTCTGACATGGTATAGTATACTACTTTCTACTCCTGTGTGTGTGCATGCATTCACACATGAATGTGTTCAAGTGTGTGTATGTTTCTGGTACATGTATGCATGGTAGTTTTTTTTCCTTTGTAAGATTGTTTTATTTCTTTCAAAACTGAAATAATGACTATGTGAACGTGAAGTAACAACAGTTCTATATGACACTGAATTCTCATGGTGGAAAAGCAGTGAAAACAAAACAAAACACACACAAAAACAGTAGCAACAACAACAACAAAAAAAATCACTACTGCAAGAAACAAAAAGACAATCGGACCAGACCAGTACACACACATGTATATAGATAACTATAAAAACCAGTAAATGAAATACAGAGTTGTGGAAGAGGTATAGAAATACTTTCCTCAAATGACAAACAAAAAAGAAAAAAAAAAGGAGAGAGAGTGAGAGAGAAATGTAATTTCTTTGTGGCTGCGTTTGCAAGTGTGTGCATTTGTGAATGAGACAAGAGACAGAGAGTGAGACAGAGACAGAGAGACATACAGAGAGAGAGGCATCCAACTCACGCTCCAAAGCTCACGATCCCACACTCCAAAGAAGCCAGAGAAAGAGGGAGGTTCAAATCCCTGGCTGACTTTGAGCAGGGGTGTATCCGGGTCTCGACTGGCTGGGTCCGTCTTCAGGTATTCCTGGAGAATCAAGACAGGTCACTTCCACACTGTGCCCTTCCTGTGTGTGCCGAACCCACGGCCATTTCACCAGTCCTAGCCAAAGCCTGGCCTTTGCAGATTTTTCTGACGAGTTAGATATGTTCATGGTGTCACCGGCTCTGTAAACCTTCCTGGTATGCTGACAATTATTGAAAGGATCACACACCTTATTTCACTCAGTTATCAAGGAACAGTTATCAAAGTTTTTATGTAATAATAATCCATGTCAGTCTTCTCATGATTATTACCTTTGTAGTCTTTTCAGCATAACTGCCTTCATTAATCTTCAGAATACATCTTTGTCAGTCTTCATGATTCAGTAATAAATGCCTTGCAGAAATGACAACACACAGCACACAGAACAAACAAGGAGACGTCTCCAATCTGTGTTATCATTTCTGTTAGGCAATTCAATGTTGTAAGCAGTATTCGTCTGGAGTTACAGGCATCTATTCATTTCATCACAGGTGCAAGAGTGACCCTACTTGTTTGTTAATTACTGTTTACTGTTCATTGCCTCGATTCAGATTTCTCTTCATGATACTATCACTTCTCTTTTAATCATCATGGTAAAATGTGTGTGTATATGTGTGTGTGTGTGTGTGTGTGAGAGAGAGAGAGAGAGAGAGAGAGAGAGAGAGAGAGAATCTGTACAAAATTTGTCAATTTGTCTCTAAGTGCTGTTTTATACTCTGTATGAGTGTGAGTGAGTGAGTGAGTGAGTGTGTGAGTGAGTGAGAGAGAGAGAGAGAAGAGAGAGAGAGAGAGAGAGAGAGAGAGAGTGTGTGTGTGTGTGTGTGTGTGTGTGTGTGTGTGTGTGTGTGTGTGTGTGTGTGTGTGTGTGTGTGTGCGAGTGTGTGTGTCTGAGTGTGCCCCCCTTTACCCTCCCCCCTTCCCAATCTGCTCAATAACCACAGCCAGTGCAGGGGCTTCTTCTCTTTCCTTTCCATCTACAGGTACTCTTGCCTGCCCTTCCTTCCCCATCCCCCCATCCATCCAGTGTGGAGGCCTGTTCTCTTTGCCCTCTTCCTCCTCCTTTCCCCATCCATCCAGTGTGGAGGCCTGTTCTCTTTGCCCTCTTCCTCCTCCTTTCCCCATCCATCCAGTGTGGAGGCCTGTTCTCTTTGTTTTTTTTCTTTTTTATTCCTTGCCTACCCACAGGTACAGACATTCCCCCCCCCCCCCCCCCCCCCCCCCCCCCCCCCATGTACAGACACCCCCCCCCCTCCCTCTGTCCACTCACCACAGCCAGTGTAGGGGCCTGTTCCCTCTGTCTTGTTGGATCCCTTGCCCACCCACAGGTACAGACACTCTCCCCCCCCCCCCCCCACCCACAGGTACAGACACTCCCCCCCCCCCCCCCCCCCCCCCACAGGTACAGACACACACCCTCCCTCTGTCCACTCACCACAACCAGTGTAGGGGCCTGTTTCTCTCTGTCTTGTTGGATCCCTTGCCCACTCACAGGTACAGACACTCTCCCCCCCCCCCACCTACAGGTACAGACAGACCCCCCCCCCCCCCCCCCCACAGGTACAGACACACACCCTCCCTCTGTCCACTCACCACAGCCAGTGTAGTGGCCTGTTCCCTCTCTGTCTTGTTGGATCCCTTGCCCACCCACAGGTACAGACACTCTCCCCCCTCACAGGTACAGACATTCACCCCCACCCACCCACAGGTACAGACACTCCCCCCTCCCTCTGTCCACTCACCACAGCCAGTGTAGGGGCCTGTTCTCTCTGTCTTGTTGGATCCCTTGCCCACCCACAGGTACAGACAGCCCCCCCCCCCCCCCCCCCCCCTCCAACACTCCTCCTCCCTCCCTCTGTCCACTCACCACAGCCAGTGTAGGGGCCTGTTCCCTCTCTGTCTTGTTGGATCCCTTGCCTACCCACAGGTACAGACACTCCCAGCAGTCCAACAGCATGACATCTTCAGGGATCAGGTCCTCCTGTGGAAGGAACACCTCAGTACAGTCATCATCATCCTACTGTATCAACACCTGGTCTTCCTGTGGATTTTACACCTCAGTGCAGTCATCATCATCCTACTGTATCATCACCTGGTCTTCCTGTGGATTTTACACCTCAGTGCAGTCATCATCATCCTACTGTATCAACACCTGGTCTTCCTGTGGAAGGAACACCTCAGTACAGTCATCATCATCCTACTGTATCAACACCTGGTCTTCCTGTGGATTTTACACCTCAGTACAGTCATCATCATCCTACTGTATCAACACCTGGTCCTCCTGTGGATTTTACACCTCAGTGCAGTCATCATCATCCTACTGTATCAACACCTGGTCTTCCTGTGGAAGGAACACCTCGGTGCAGTCATCATCATCCTACTGTATCAACACCTGGTCTTCCTGTGGATTTTACACCTCAGTGCAGTCATCATCATCCTACTGTATCAACACCTGGTCTTCCTGTGGAAGGAACACCTCAGTGCAGTCATCATCATCCTACTGTATCAACACCTGGTCCTCCTGTGGATTCAACACCTCAGTGCAGTCATCATCATCCTACTGTATCAACACCTGGTCCTCCTGTAGATTTTACACCTTAGTGCAGTCATCATCATCCTACTGTATCAACACCTGGTCTTCTCGTGGAAGGAACACCTCGGTGCAGTCATCATCATCCTACTGTATCAACATGAACCCGTGCCATCAACGAGCACTGCATCCCCTCCGGTCATGACCGGAGGGGGTTGTGGACATGGTAGGGGCTCAGGACGACAGTGAGGGTCCCATGGAAGCAGCCGGGGGGCATGGCATGGGGCGTGGTCAGTCCCAGCCTTGTTGGTGTTTTCACTGGGAATCCTGGTCTGAATGTCAACTGTGCCAATTTTCGGCTGTACAGAGCTCCAGTCCTCAGTTCCTTCATGACCAGGAACCGGATTCAGGCAAGCAGCTCTATTTTTTTTTTTTTGTTTGTTTGTTACTACTTGATTCTTCATTCCTCCACTATTTATTTTCTGTTTTTCTCTTCTTTGCCATATTTCCTACCAAAATTACATAATTATGGCAAATAATGACTGTATGGATAGGTGGAACTGTATGTGTGTGTGTGTGTGTGTGTGTGTGTATGTGTGCATGTGTGTTTGTGTGTGTGTTTGTGTGTTTATGAGCATGTGTGTGTGCACATGTGTGCCTAAGCATTCTTTATTCTGTATGCAAGTTTTCCCATACAAGTTTGTTCATTTTGTAAAACACAGAAGCACTCATCCACAGCAGTTTTTTTGTGTGTGTGCCATTGTGGAGTTTTTACATTCATGTGTGTGTGATACTGTTAGCGTGTGTTTGTGCATATGTGTATGTATGTGTGGTGTGTGTGTGTGTGTGTGTGTGTGTAAACTGTGTATGTGTGTGTGTGTGTGTGTGTGTGTGAATTGTGTGTGTGTGTGTGTGTGTGTGTGTGTGTGTGTGTGTGTGTGTATGCGTGCGCCCAATGTGTGGGTCTGCTTACTGTGTGTGGTGTGTGTGTGTGTGTGTAAATTGTGTGTGTGTGTGCCTAATTGTTAGTCTGCTTACTGTGTGTGGTGTGTGTGTGTGTGTAAATTGTGTGTGTGTGTGCCTAATTGTTAGTCTGCTTACTGTGTGTGTGTGTGTGTGTGTGTGTGTGTGTGTGTGTGTGTGTGTGTGTGTGTGTGTGTGCCTAATTGTGGGTCTGCTTACTTATCTTGAAACTTTTATTCTCTTCAGATTCTTCTTCAGTTTCTGCATTTCATGGACAATGCAACCATGCCAGTCGAAGGTGATCCAGGGTACAACCGGCTCTACAAGATTCAACCCATTCTGGATCATCTGCATGAAAATTCTTCTAATGTGGTCAGGTTAGTAATTTTAAGGTTGTCAATGTATAATTTAATATATTTTTATTTGACTTAGTAATTAGATGAGTGTCTTAAAATTAGTGAGTTTGCGCTAAATAGTCATTTTCAGTAGGTCTGAGTAATTAGACACTTCCGGTCTGTTGGTGTTCTTCTGCCACTTCCTGCTGGGACACAGAGAGGGAAAGATCACACACTGAATCTTGGCAGATGCAGTTAGTGCTAAATCAGGTTAGTTGAGTTTGTTTGAAGAAAAAATATGTATGTAGTTAATATTGTATTGTGTTATGTTTCGTTTTCATGATTTTATTTTACTGGATTGTGGTGTAATGTTTAGATTTAAAAGGATTTTGATTTTGCACATTTGTGGGCTTTAGAATGACCATGTGGTAGGCAGCCACTATGTTTTACTTTATAAAGACTTAGAGGAGCAAAGTTTTAGGATAACTCGTTATAAGTATTAATAATGTGAGTGACAATACAGGATTGTGTTTGGGGAAGTCATATTAGTTTTGTGGGAGCGGATTGATTGTGTATGTGTATGGTGGATACAGAATTTGGTCATTTATTATTTTGTATGTTGGTAGGTTACGTTAATTTATGGGTTTTTTTTTAGTCCGTGGTTCTCTGGATCAAAATATTAAAACTGTATTTAGTTTAGATTGCGGAATTGAGTTTATAGTTAGGGACTAATATGCTTAAATTGGTGTATTATTATTAGATTGGTTGACAGTGGGTCAACAAATTACTGGTGTAAATTTTAGATGCTGTTTTCAAATAGGATTAAGCATAAATTAGGTTTTTGCCTTTCATTGTGCATTCCTTCAAATTTTCGCATTTCGCCGAATTTTGCCTTATGTTGTTCCAAATTCTGTTGTAGCCTGGCATTCATTGTGTTTTGAAGGAATACAATAGTGAAATATGTTAGCTGGGTAGTTGCAGTTATTTGTTAATTCAATCACCATTTCATAGTTTGGACTGTTATTTTTAAATGAAGTCAACGGTTTTAGAGAGTTTGGCGGCGTGATATCAAAGGGGGTGCGTTATAATGTTTAATTGAGAAAATATTATGGGATGTCGATAGTCTTCGGTGTTGACAATTGGCTATCCCTGCTTTTCGTTATTGATTGTTCCCTAGAGAGCAAGATCGTATGATGTTTTTATTTCACTAGCGTTTTTTTTTTTCGTTTTTACTGTGCAGGCTATTTGGACGCATTACCATTTGATCGGCATAATGTATTACACCATGTTAGGTGTGATAGTTTGACACAATACTTAAGTTAATTCTCATGTTTTGGACATGATGTGTCGCTTGTATATATATATGTTGTTTGATTTCTTTGAATGCGGGCACAATGACCTTGCATTACTTTATGCGCTCTTAGTTTGGCCGTAACCTAATCGTGGCCAATGCTGTGTTGTGGTTTTTGACTGATCTTCTGATGATTATTCCATTTTTCTTTTGTTTTGTTTGATATTATTTTCATTCCTTTAGGTAGTTCTATTGATTGCGGATATTGTGGGGACCTTTTCTTAATGCTTCCGAGCATTAATGTAACTATTAATTCTACTGAGGGTCAGCAGTTCATATTCTGGTGTTGAGGTAATGCTGACAAAGTGGGTACTATTTGGCTGGAATGGCAAATGTCAAGGGTGAATTAATGTTTTGTTAGGCTATGGGCCTATTAGTATTAATGTGAACTGACCACACTTGGGCATAGCTGTGGTTTTGCCAAACCCATCCGGTGTTGGCTGGGATGTGTGTAATTCCCTGCTATTCAATTTGACGATTGGATTTGATCACAGTGGAGTTGACACTATCCCCTTCTAAAAGTAAAATGGAGAATGTTGTTAACGGGGTTATTTGATGTAATGATCCTGCCAGGGGAACAGATTTAAATATGTGCCCACCCTTTTGTTCTCCAATGTTAATTGGGAAACTTGAATTAGTGTTTTGATTCCTATTGTTTTTTTGCTTGTAATTTTCTATTAATAAGTGACTGTTTATTATTTTTTTCTTTTTTCAGTGCTACTTTTCCGCATCTGCTATTTCTTGTTTTTCTTCTCTATCCCATTTTTTATTGCTTTCATTATCCTAACCACCTATACTGAGGGTATATTTTGAATTGTTTTGGTAGTTCAAATTTTGGAAGACTGTATTCTTTGGAATTGCAGGAAAGACAGTGACTGGAATTAAAATTTAAAGTTGGCAATACATTGTGTATTTTTGTTTCCTTGGGTAAAGCGTGCGTGAACCTGGGTTACATAAATTGGGGGCTCGTCCGGGATATTTCTTGTTTTGTTTTTGATAAAATTTAATTAATGAAGTTGAATTCCCTTTCTGATTGGGAGTGAAAATTCTAAATTGTTACTGTCAGAATAAGAAGGTGGTATGGATACATGTGAGGATAACACAAATGGTGATGGGGTGGGGACAGAAACCAATAGCAGAGGCAACCCCAGGGCTGAGATGGATCTTGCCACCATTCTCCGCCGGCTGGATCAGCTGGAGGCCCTTCAGCGGGAAAACGCAGAATTGAGGGAGAGACTGGCATTCCATACCCGTCAAGCAGCGCCATCAGCACCTGTGACGGTGCAGATCAAGGCTCCGACACCTGCACCCAGGCTTGGGGTGTTTACGGGACTGAAGCCTGCTGGTGGTGCTGAGGTGCCGTTCACTGAGTGGCATGACAGAGCCACTCAGTACCTTCAGGAAGTGACTGATGAAGATGAGGCCTGCCGGCGAGTGAAAGCCAGCCTAAGAGGCATCGCTAGTGAACACAGGCAAAAAATTGCACATCAGGGGATGCTGTGCTGGAGACCTTGAAGAATATCTACGGGAACCTCGGCACACCGGAGGACTTGTATACCAAGTTTGTGAAGATGCAGATGGACAAGAAGGAAAGCCCACCTGATTTCTTTAGTCGAGTGTGGGCAGCATTTACCGAACTGAATAAGAACAACAAGTATACCACTGAAGAAGCACACATGAAGATCTACCACACGTTCTTCACCAACATCTGCAGTTCCGATCGCCTTTTTGACCTGGAGTTGCGGGGTGAATTTGGGAGCCCAGGACTTGCTTCCCCTGATCCAGCTAAAGTTTTGAGGCGGCTGAGAGAGCTTGGGGAGCACTCAAGCAATCAGACTCCTTCAAGGCCAGTCTCCATGGCTGCAGCCACCTCAACTGAGATTGATTACGACCGTCTGGCGACCTTGGTGGCCGAGAAGATGGTGACGGGTCAACGGCAGGTCAACCCTCCTGCTCGGGGAAAGCAACCTCCACACGCTCCTAGGGGTCCATGCTTCAGATGTGGTGAGGTGGGAACTCACTTCAAGCGCGACTGCAGGAACCCACCAAAACCCAGCGAGGGTGGCACAGGCCAAGAAAGAGCGTCAGTGTTTAAACGGCCAACAGTTGTCGATGATGGGGGGTCGGCAACTGTAGAACCATCATTTACCCAATCCCCACAGATTGCTCACACCTTGAACGCTGCTGCAGATTGCATCGAACAGAGTTTGCACGTTCGAGGCATTGCCCTAAGGAGTCCTCTGCTTGTAACATTGGAACCAGGGCAAGAGATGACCTTGTCAGGAATTGTCTCTGGCACTCCTGATACATGGGTGGGTGTGAAGGTACTTCAAAAGACCAGCAGAAGCACTACCTTCTGGACTTGATGTTAGTGTAGATTTAGATGCCAATAATATCAAGTGACATTATGTAATAAGGGTAGGCAAAGTGTAAGGCTAGATCATAGAACAGTGTTTGCGGAACTTCACTCAACAGGAGGGGAAGCTCAACATTGGAGGCTTTAGTAGGACCCAGTCTTGAAGCCGAAATCACCATTGAAGGTGTTCAAGCTAACTGCCTGATTGACAGTGGTTCGCAAGTCAGCATTATATCAGAGACATTTTACCGTACTAACCTGCCTCACCTGCACTTGGAAGAGCTAAGTGAACATTTGAAAGTTGTAGGGGCAGGTGGGAATGTAGTACCATATTTGGGGTTTGTGCATGTGAATGTTTCCATGTCAGAAGATGTTGTGGGTGTGAATGAGAATGTGGATGTATTGATGTTAGTGTGTCCTGATACAGACTTTTCCCAGAAAGTACCTGTGATCGTGGGTACAAACACTTTGAGATACTTTGCTGATCTATGTAGGCAATTAGTTGGGTCTCATTTTGCTAGTTCTTTGCATATTTGTCCAGCAATTGCATTCATGTATCGGGACTGTTCTTCGGGTGATGATGGGAAGGTGGGTTCGGCTAGAGTTCGTGCCCCACAGATCGTAGTTCCAGCTGGTGAGACCGTTGAAGTCAAGTGTTCCACAAAAGCTAATGTTCCCAGTACCAGAGGTTCTGTCTTGATACAAGAACCCACTGAGGCATCATTGCCCGAAGGTCTCAAAATTGTTGGTTGCAGAGCTTCAGCTGATTGCCTAGCAAATGTCAAGTAGTAGTAGTGATGAATGAGTCTGACACAGTGCCGTCTCGCTCAAAAAGAATCAGGAAATTGCTGACATATTCATTTACCATCATGAATATGATGTCAACAAAGTAGTGTCCAATCTGGCCCCTCATTCACCGGAGACTGCTGTTTTCAGGAAGCACCCATACTAATATTTCTGCAGATCAAGATACAACCATAAATTTTAAGTTTGGTGAGGCGAAAACCACCCACCCGGACTGGTGTCAACATTTTGAGTATAGGCTGCAGTCAGTAAAGAAGGCTTTTGTTACTGGTGAATTTGACATAGGCAGAGCAGAGACAGGTGATCCATTTGATATGGAGATCACACCAGGCCCAGACATCAGAGAGAGAGCTAGGCCCATACCCCCAAGGGACTTTGAGGAGTGTAGACAACACATTAAGGGGCTTTTGGATGCCAAGATTATCCGCCCATCCAATCCCCCATTTTCGAGTCCTATTGTGCTCGTTAGGAAGAAGACAGGCGCACTCAGGATGTGCATAGATTACAGGAAACTGAATGCTAGGACTGTCAAAGATAGTTATTCCATCCCCAAAATTGAAGATCTCCTATTAACACTCAATGGGGCAAAGTTCTTTACAACTTTAGATCTATGTAAAGCTTACTACCAGGTCCCAATGACAGAGAGGGCAAGTAGGTACTCAGCTTTCATAACACCCTTTGGTCTTTTTTGAGTGGGACAGGCTCAGTCAAGGTTTAGCCAACGCCCCAGCCTGCTTCCAGAGACTCATGGAGGCAGTCTTTAGTGACATGAACTTGACACAATTGATTATCTTTTTAGATGATGTTTTGATTCATGCTGAAACCCTTGAAGAACTAGAAGAGCGTACCATTAGGGTACTAGAGAGACTATGTAAGTACAACCTGAAGCTTGATCCTGAAAAATGCATTTTCGGTGCTACACAAAGTCAAACACTTGGGCTATGTGATATCTGAAGGTACTATTCGTCCTGATCCAGACAAGATAGCTACTGTCAAAGATTGGCCCAGGCCAAAAACAGTAAAGGATGTGAAGAGTTTCATCGGGTTTGCAGGATTCTACCGTCGCTTCATCCCAAATTTCTCTTCACTTGCAAGACCCTTGAATGATTTGACTGTGGGTTATGCCCCGGGAAGTCGTTCTAAGTCTGGAAAGAGGCAAGGCAAGATAACTCTTTCTCTTCTGTTTCTTCTTCTGGGGGGACGCCCAAGAAAATTCTTTCAGGTCGTTGATCTCGGCACTTACCAGCGACTTGGTACTAGGTCTAGCCGATCGTTCCAAACCATTTGTTGTCCATTGCGATGCTAGTGGTGTGGGATTAGGTGCTGTCCTTTACCAAGAGTTTGGGCAAAAGCAAGGTCATTGCTTACGCTAGTCGAGGGCTGAACAAGTCTGAACAAAATTACCCAGCTCACAAGCGCGAGTTCCTTGCATTGAAATGGGCAATGTGTGACAAGTTCAGGGACTACCTCTTGGGTACCAAGGTGACAGTGGTCACAGACAATAATCCCCTTTGCTACATTTTAAAAAATGCAAAGCTGGATGCCACGAGTCACAGGGCTCTCTTCACTCTCCATTTTTTTGACTTTGAACTTAGGTACAAGAAGGGACTAACTCACACACAGATGCAGACGCTTTGTCAAGACTTCCTCGAGAGGACCCCTGTGTTGATGATCAGTATAAGAAGTCCTTAGATGATGTAGCTTTTTTTAGTGCAGAAAGCCAAGTCTTTTGACAGGGATCAGTTAGAGAGTTTTAGTTCTATTGCCTCAGACTCTGTACAAGCCATACTACAGTCCCATCATGTTCACTCATTTGGTCCTAATACCTGTGACAGTTTACCAGGAGTTGCTGAGGATGAGAGGATGGGTTTCTGATTGACAAGGATAATGTTTTTCCTGCCGTTGAGCAGTTGATGACTGACCCCAAGTTAATACCAGATGGTATACTTGACCCCAAAGCTGAGCATGAGTCCATCAATACAGTCACAGATTGGAGGAAGGCTCAGTTGGCAGACAAGCATCTCTCCTACATCATCAAGTGCTTGGAGCGCGGTAAGATGCTAGATACAGCCGAGGCACATGGTCCAGATTTCAAGGTTTATGCTAGGGAGCAAAAGAAGTTTGTCTTGAAGCAGGGAGTGTTGTACAGGAAGGTTGGGACAGATAATCAGGTCAGCCATTTCCAGTTAGTTCTTCCCTTGCCCTACAGGAAAGCTGCTCTAAAGGGGGTGCACGATGACCTTTTCCACACCCATTTTGAAGATGGCATTGCACAGCTTAGGATGAGGTTCTTTTGGCCCTACATGGCCAGAGATCTGGAACAGAAGATAAAGAACTGTTCTCGCTGTATTAGGAAGGGTGCTAAGTGCCAGAAAGCTCCAATGAACTCCATCGTGACCACATGCCCAATGGAACTTCTTTCCATAGACTTCCTCACCATTGAGGCAAATGGCCAGAAGCATAACATACTTGTCATGATGGACCATTTCACAAAATTTGGGCACGCTGTGCGCACAAAAGACCAGACTGCTAGAACTGTAGCTAGGACATTGTGGAAGGAATGTTTCATGACGTATGGTTTTCCCAGACGTATTTTATCTGATCAGGGTAGGGATTTTGAATCCAAGCTAGTAGTAAGGAGTTGTGTCAGGTAGCTGGGATAGAGAAATGTAGGACCACCCCATACCATCCATCAGGTAACCCTGTAGAAAGGTGGAACAGAACCCTGTTAGGCATGCTCAGGAGTTTTAGAAGATACTCAAGAGATAAATATTATGAAAACCCTTCCAGAAGTGGTGCATGCCTACAACTGCTGCATTCACCAGAGTACCGGGCACTCCCCGTACTTTTTGTTTTTCGGTCGTCATCCTAGATTACCTGTTGACCTTGCATTTGGCATAGATATTAGTCTCAAGAGACAAGGGTCACCTTCAAACTACATCAAGGGTCTGAAACAAAGGCTAGCATCTGCTTATCAGAAGGCTTCTGAAAACATGGCCAAAACAAACGCACGGAACAAGGCTAGGTATGATGTCGCTGCAAGAGCGGCTGAGTTGGAAATTGGAGACAGAGTGTTAGTTCGCAAGTTAGGACCAAGATTAGATTCAAAGTTGAGTGATAGGTGGGAGAATGCGGTTTCATGTAGTGATAGCAAAGAAGGATGGTCTGCCAGTGTATACGGTCCAAGATGAAGCAGCGACAGGGCCCAAGAGAACTCTCCATAGAAATTATTTGTTACCTATAGGTATGATTGACCCTCCAGTTCAGGAAGCTTTTAGGGAAATTCCAGTGCAGGTTAGGCCTAAAGTTCCACCTTGTATAGTTGTTCAGGAACCTGAGTCTGTCTTAGGCGTGACAGATGAGTTTCAAGGGTGCACTCTTGAAATTGCTCCAGTGGTGCCTTCCATAGGGAAACTGAAGGCCGATGCTACTGAATACTTTCCTAGGTCTGTTGTTGGTCAGGATGATCCTCCAGTAGAAAGTGTGGGTACGGGTTGACAGGGACCAGGGCTGGGGGGATCAGCCCGATGTGAGTCAGTCTGCAGATCAGCAGGTTGAGCAGCCTGTGAATGAAGAATGATAGTGGGTAGTCTACCTTCGGGAGCATTGAATGACATGTCTCAGTCAGAAGTTTCCTCCAATTCAGAGGATTCGGACAGTACCAGTAGCACTGAGAAAATTCCAACCCCCACTCCTGCCCTAAGAAGATCCCTTAGGAAACCCAAGCCTGTAGACAGACTGAATTTAACCCATGTGGTCCAAATCCGGAAGCATTTGGAGGAGGGTCTAGTTGACAAGGCTCAGTACCGTTTGCACATGTTAGCTGATAGCCCTTTAGACCCTGAGCGTGTTGCTGTGGTTGAGCAGGTACTCAGAGTACTTCTCACATTGTAAATAATTGCTCATACACAATTTAAGGTTATTGTGTTGTGTTTTTTGGTGTGCTGTATTTACTTTTTCAACTGAAGACATTTTCTTGGAGTGTTCTTGGTGGCACCAACGCATTTGGTAGTTGGTACGTGTCGAGTTTTGTGGAAGTTTCCTCAAACCTTTTTACTCAGGGAAAATTTGTTGGTTATTATGATTTCCCGCCAAACATCTCTGGGTTGACCATTTTGGACTTATTTTTGGACACTTTAACAGAGGTGTCCACTGGACATGCAACGGTGTAGCCCTGTTGGGCGAGTGTTCAGAGTGGTTGTCACAGTGTGAGTGGGCTGGTTCATATGTATGTTTTGATTAATTGTGTCAAATGTGTTTATTTGACACGTTTCGCATTTGTTGCTTTACTGTGCTAAATTACTGTGTAATAATTAGGGTACAGTGAATATGTTTGAAATCACTTTTATGAGTAGTTTTTGGTAAACTTACTAGTTTGGACGACACTGTTAGTGGGTCAAAATGTGAGATTGGCGTGCTTGCGGTAACCGCTAAAGTTCAATTAGGGACTCCTTTAACATTTGCCGTGTGATCACTTAATAAGTAACCTGCAGCATGTTTTGACCTAGTGGCATTAAGATCAAGACATCGCTAATTATATTTTGTTCTGGGGATGCATCTAATTATTTTATGTGTATTAGTGTTTTCCCAAAATGTTTGCACCTTCAATTTTTCCATTTGACATAAATTGAGGTATGTAAACATTTTTTTTTTAGGAGGGGTGATTGTAACCTGTCTAATGTGGTCAGGTTAGTAATTTTAAGGTTGTCAATGTATAATTTATAATATATTTTTTATTTGACTTAGTAATTAGATGAGTGTCTTAAAATAGTGAGTTTGCGCTAAATAGTCATTTTCAGTAGGTCTGAGTAATTAGACACTTCCGGTCTGTTGGTGTTCTTCTGCCACTTCCTGCTGGGACAGAGAGGGAAGATCACACTTGAATCTTGGCAGATGCAGTTAGTGCTAAATCAGGTTAGTTGAGTTTGTTTGAAGAAAAATATGTATGTAGTTAATATTGTATTGTGTTATGTTTCGTTTTCATGATTTTATTTTACTGGATTGTGGTGTAATGTTTAGATTTAAAAGGATTTTGATTTTGCACATTTGTGGGCTTTAGAATGACCATGTGGTAGGCAGCCACTATGTTTTACTTTATAAGACTTAGAGGAGCAAAGTTTTAGGATAACTCGTTATAAGTATTAATAATGTGAGTGACAATACAGGATTGTGTTTGGGGAAGTCATATTAGTTTTGTGGGAGCGGATTGATTGTGTATGTATGGTGGATACAGAATTTGGTCATTTATTATTTTGTATGTTGGTAGGTTACGTTAATTTATGGGTTTTTATTAGTCCGTGGTTCTCTGGATCAAAATATTAAAAACTGTATTTAGTTTAGATTGCGGAATTGAGTTTATAGTTAGGGACTAATATGCTTAAATTGGTGTATTATTATTAGATTGGTTGACAGTGGGTCAACAAATTACTGGTGTAAATTTTAGATGCTGTTTTCAAATAGGATTAAGCATAAAATAGGTTTTTGCCTTTCATTGTGCATTCCTTCAAATTTTCGCATTTCGCCGAATTTTGCCTTATGTTGTTCCAAATCTGTTGTAGCCTGGCATTCATTGTGTTTTGAAGGAATACAATAGTGAAATATGTTAGCTGGGTAGTTGCAGTTATTTGTTAATTCAATCACCATTCATAGTTTGGACTGTTATTTTTAAATGAAGTCAACGGTTTTAGAGAGTTTGGCGGCGTGATATCAAAGGGGGTGCGTTATAATTATGTTATTAATGAAAAATATTATGGGATGTCGATAGTCTTCGGTGTTGACAATTGGCTATCCCTGCTTTTCGTTATTGATTGTTCCCTAGAGAGCAAGATCGTATGATGTTTTATTTCACTAGCGTTTTTTTTTTTTTTACTGTGCAGGCTATTTGGACGCATTACCATTTGATCGGCATAATGTATTACACCATGTTAGGTGTGATAGTTTGACACAATACTTAAGTTAATTCTCATGTTTTGGACATGATGTGTCGCTTGTATATATATATGTTTTTTGATTTCTTTGAATGCGGGCACAATGACCTTGCATTACTTTATGCGCTCTTAGTTTGGCCGTAACCTAATCGTGGCCAATGCTGTGTTGTGGTTTTGACTGATCTTCTGATGATTATTCCATTTTTTTTGTTTGTTTTGTTTGATATTATTTTCATTCCTTTAGGTAGTTCTATTGATTGCGGATATTGTGGGGACCTTTTCTTAATGCTTCCGAGCATTAATGTAACTATTAATTCTACTGAGGGTCAGCAGTTCATATTCTGGTGTTGAGGTAATGCTGACAAAGTGGGTACTATTTGGCTGGAATGGCAAATGTCAAGGGTGAATTAATGTTTTGTTAGGCTATGGGCCTATTAGTATTAATTGTGAACTGACCACACTTGGGCATAGCTGTGGTTTTGCCAAACCCATCCGGTGTTGGCTGGGATGTGTGTAATTCCCTGCTATTCAATTTGACGATTGGATTTGATCACAGTGGAGTTGACACTATCCCCTTCTAAAAGTAAAATGGAGAATGTTGTTAACGGGGTTATTTGATGTAATGATCCTGCCAGGGGAACAGATTTAAATATGTGCCCACCCTTTTGTTCTCCAATGTTAATTGGGAAACTTGAATTAGTGTTTTGATTCCTATTGTTTTTTTTGCTTGTAATTTTCTATTTAATAAGTGACTGTTTATTATTTTTCCTTTTTCAGTGCTACTTTTCCGCATCTGCTATTTCTTGTTTTCTTCTCTATCCCATTGTTTTTTATTGCTTTCATTATCCTAACCACCTATACTGAGGGTATATTTTGATTGTTTTGGTAGTTCAAATTTTGGAAGACTGTATTCTTTGGAATTGCAGGAAAGACAGTGACTGGAATTAAAATTTAAAGTTGGCAATACATGTGTGTATTTTTGTTTCCTTGCAGAAACTGTTCTTTTTTGTAAAAACCACCATTTGTTACATCCCTGTCCATTCCCTAATGGCCAACAAAACTAGAGTATATTATATAGCATCATAGCTTGGGGTAAAAGGAAAGAGAAGCCATAAAATCTAAGTCATAGGCAGTGATTGAGGTACTAAACCTACCCCAAACAGTAAAATTATGCCCCTTTCTGGTAGAATTGGGGTACCCCCAGTAACATACAGACTGTCACACAGAGGGACATTTATTGACAACAATATGAATCCCAGGTGTTTGTAATGTTGTTGTGCAAACACCAAAAGGTATTGCTGCTGTGTTCAGTGGACTTTATGTGCTGAATTCTTCTAAAACTCTCAAACTGAAAACAAAACGAAAACTGTTTTATCATATGTTACTACTGTGAACCATCATCATTACCAAAAAAATCAAATTGGAATGATGTGAAATTGTAAACAAGGGTATAAGGAAGTAATTCACAAAAAAAAAAACTTACAAATAACTCAATAAATGGATAAGTAATGTACATGTTACTGAACATACCGTGAAAAGCATGATTATGCCCCTTTTTACCTTAAAAATAGTACCCCCAAATATGAGCAGATTATCACCAAGAACAACACTCCTTGGGATTTATATGACTGTGATGTTTTTGTGTTAATAACTCAAGTGATGATAATAACTAACAAACAACTTACTCAAAATACAGATGAAAAAAAGATGTGGGGGAATTAAACAATGAATACAGAGGTTATGTCACCCACCAAAAATCTTTGTTACACGGTTAGATACCTTTTTTTCACAAAAACAAAAATCATGCAAAAAAATGCATAAATGTTCAAAGCACTGCCCGACTCCAATGATACAAACTGGCACCAAAAAGAAAAAGAAAGAAAGAAAACAAGAGAAGAAACAGAAAAGGGCACTGAATCAGGTGGTGAGACGTGGTGAGCCTACCTGCACAAAGTCGTGGATCTCCTCTGCTTTCAGACTGCCTGAGGCGTTAGAGATCTGGA
This sequence comes from Conus betulinus, assembly GCA_016801955.1. Taxonomy (NCBI): domain Eukaryota; kingdom Metazoa; phylum Mollusca; class Gastropoda; order Neogastropoda; family Conidae; genus Conus; species Conus betulinus. The sequence goes on along the minus strand of JADBJO010011635.1, from coordinate 45,902 downwards.
AGAGACGTGGAGGGTGACTGCCTTCTTCCTGCCCACAAATCACAACACATGTCACAATCATCATCGCAGTGACGATCTGAACACCATGTTCCACCATGTCAGTCACAGACCTTTCCTCACACAATCAGTAGTAACTGAAGTCTTTCAAAGCGCTTCACATCTATTACAGTTATACATAGATAAACAGTTATGAGTGCTGTACACTTTTCTCAAACATACTTACATACAGAGCAAAACACAGAACTGCACTTTCATAAAAAGTATAGTTAAAAAATAAACAAAAAACTTACTTACAAGTCAAAATGAGCAAACCTATTACACGTCTTGCTCAGTCTGATAGCCAGTTACACTGAATGATAAAGCAGCCAAAAGAATGTGGGGCTTCACACACCTGTAACTGTTTTTCAGAGGCGTAGCTCTCTTTGCCTCCCAGGACAGCCCAGAAGTCATCCTTCTCCTGTGTCTCAAAGACCATGGTGCTGGCTCTGTGAACATGGGACCACACTGTGTGTATCAACCATGGGACCACACTGTGTGTACCAACACTACACACAACAACCTGGGGACTGGCTCTGTACATGGTGCTGGCTGTATCAGTACCAACCACACTGTGTGTATCAGTACCAACAACCTGGGGACTACACACATCAAACACCATGGTGCTGGCTCTGTAAGTAGTGAACCACACTGTGTGTATCAGTACAAACAACATCAAAACCCATGGTGCTGGCTCTGTGAACACGGGACCACCAACACACTGGGGACTACCAACAACACACACACATCAAACACCATGGTGCTGGCTCTGTGAACATGGGACCACACTGTGTTTATCAGTACCAACAACCTGGGGACTACACACATCAAACACCATGGTGCTGGCTCTGTGAACATGGGACCACACTGTGTGTATCACTACCAACAACCTGGGGACTACACACATCACACACATGGTGCTGGCTCTGTGAACATGGGACCACACTGTGTGTATCACTACAACAAACCTGGGGACTACACACATCAAACACTATGGTGCTGGCTCTGTAAGTAGTGAACCACACTGTGTGTATCACTACCAACAACCTGGGGACTACACACATCAAACACTATGGTGCTGGCTCTGTAAGTAGTGAACCACACTGTGTGTATCACTACCAACAACCTGGGGACTACACACATCAAACACTATGGTGCTGGCTCTGTAAGTAGTGAACCACACTGTGTGTATCACTACCAACAACCTGGGGGACTACACACATCAAACACTATGGTGCTGGCTCTGTAAGTAGTGAACCACACTGTGTGTATCACTACCAACAACCTGGGGACTACACACATCAAACACCATGGTGCTGGCTCTGTGAACATGGGACCACACTGTGTGTATCACTACCACAACCTGTGGTGCTGGCTCTCTGTAAGTAGTGAACACACTGTGTGTATCACTACCAACAACCTGGGGACTACACACATCAAACACCATGGTGCTGGCTCTGTGAACTAGGCTGGCCACACTGTGTGTAACAACAACAACCTGGGGACTGCACACACAAACACCATGGTGCTGGCTAAGTGAACACGGGACCACACTGTGTGTATCAGTACCAACAACCTGGGGACTACACACATCAAACACCATGGTGCTATCTCTGTGAACAATGAACCACTTTGTGCATATAAATATACCAAAACCCTACGGACCACACAAATCGATGTATACAACTTAGGCAGATAATTTTCATAAAATCATCAATATGTGCCTCTTCCTTGTAGAATATACCAAACAGTTACATAAAAATCCCTCTGCAACACAGGTATAATCTTCCTATTTAAAAGCTGTTCTATTCACTTTCTCTGTTTTCTTCTCGTTACTGATCCATCCTTAACATCCCATCAAGATCAATCTACAACTCAGGTCCATACAGGTTATTTGAGAAGGACTGAGCATTAAGACACAACACTCTGCAGGTTATCTGAGAAAGACTGAGTATTAAGACACAACACTCTGCATGTTATCTGAGAAAGATTGAGCATCAAGACAGAGCACTCTGCAGGTTATTTGAGCAGGACTGAGCATTAAGACACAGCACTCTGCTGGTTTTTGAACACTGCTCCAGCTCTTGTGGCCACCATTCACAACCAGTTTCATGACAAAAATATTTCAAACTTTGTTTTTCATCTTATATCAAGTATGACTGGCAGAACCAATGTATGAAAATGACTGAGAACATTCCATGTATAACGACTGGAAGAGTCTGTGGTCCAGCCACCACTAAATCCACAACTATTCAGACAACAGTGTACATCATAAGAGGCACTGTGCCAGATGATCAATAAGTGGAAAGTGTGTGTCAATTGTTGGATCATTTCCGGATTTTCCTGTGAAGAAAAGTGACCACGCTGGTCAGTTCTACACATCACCAACACACCGATGACAGACAAATGCACATCATACTATATTCACTCAATGCAGATTTTTACCCAGGACTGAAACTGATTTACAATTCCACAGGATTTGGGGTAATTTTCTCAATACAGTATCCCACTTCAATTATTCTGTCTGATGCTCTGAACATTAACCTCGTAGCTAGGTGCATGACAATGAAATTTGGTCATTCAAAAGTTAAAATCACTTAGAAATACATTGTACATCGAATCATTCTCTGAGGTTAAAGAATATTTCTGCAAATAGCTTTAATACACACAGATTATCAATGCTGCACATCTGCCTTCTTGCTGGGTGATTTAATTCCATGGCAACAACTCTCTCCAGTCATTGTGTCTTTAACCCTAAGCTGCTGACGTCGCTTTTCTGTTACCAAGTGGCTCACTGCGGGATGTTGCCGAAATGCGACCAATTAGGGTTACCTAACTCCCCCGATACTCTCACTCTCCAATCCGATAAGACAGAAAGCCAGCAATAAATGTCACAATTGGGGGATTCCCTGATCTGTGCTCGCCATTTGCTTCATCTGAGCGCTGTTCAGCTCAGTGATTTTCATTGATTTATACCAATTGCTTTTTGATTCATCATGACGTCACAACCAAGCACTTCAGGTACTCAGCCTCACCATACATTTACCACAGATTAGGTGCTGGAAATGTTGAATAGACGACCACTTGATCCCTGATTCAGATGAAGAACACTCAGATTGTGACCAGGAAACAGTATGGGATAGGGAGAACTTGACTGAATTAGCACAAAGTGAGGCTGATTCTGTTGGACGGTAGGGCTAGGCCAGCGTGGCGTGTACAGGCCTGGTGGTGTGGGCTCTGGGCCAACTAGCAGTGACTGAAGTGAAAGCCGTGTGAGTGAAGACTTGATAGGGGGCGACCAACAGCTAAGAGACAATGAACTGTAAGCACAGCTGGCTTGTGTGAGTGTGCGTGTGTGTGTGTGTGTGTGTGTGTGTGTGTGTGTGTGTGTGTGTGTGTGATTGCTTTTTCTGCATCACCTCATTAGTCATATCAAAAATTATTCTTCTGAATGTTGTTTCAGGAGTGCTGGTGGACAAGGATGATTTTCAACCTGTGGACTACTTCCAGCTCTTCTTCTACTGTTGGATTTATGGCTGGGTTTTTTTTTTTCCATTTTTTTGTTGGATATTACATACTTTCTGGTCTTCATTTGGTGACAGGAGTATTCTTTCTTCTTTGTTCAGAGTCTGATGGCATGTTTTCTTCTATTTTATGTTGAGACTATAGATAACGAATATTCAATTTCTTTTGTTTTGCTTTTTGCTTTTGCACTTGAAATTACAAAAACTCTGAAATTGTTGTTGACTAACCATTACTAACATTATATAATTTAACAAAAGTACAGTTTCTTTCCTCCACTTCAAAAAAATTTTTAAAAACGGCGTGAGAATTGGTTGCTTAGTTCCAGAGATATCCGCATTTCACATATGCTGGTATGAAATAAGAGACTTTTTTTGAAAAATGGCTGGTGATGGAGATTTATGCAAAACAGAACGTCTGGTGGTGAAAGGGTTAAAAGGACCAAGAGAAAGAAAAGAGAAATTCAAATCTAAAAAAGACATGCAACATTCGCTGACCATCTTCAGACAGTGACTAAGAGTGCCATGGTATCTTCACATTTCAGATTCGAGGACAAAACTCTACCTCAAAGCAAACAATGCAGTCCGCATGGATCTGCAGCACACAGCCACTGACAATACCGAGGTCCAGGGAAAAAAACAAAACAGGACACACTGAAACTGAAAGAATAGGAATGAATATGGACAATCCTTCATGATTCAAGTCCAGTCACGTAGGTTCTGGGAATTAAGAGGGCCAAGGCACACAATCATCATAGAATACACACACACAGACACACAGACACAGACACACACACACACACACACACACACACACAATGATACATCCAAAATGAAAGAATTTACTGACCTGGGTGATCGAGCAGCAACAAGTTTTGCCATTTCTCTTTCATCTCCAGTGCAACCCTGGAAAATTCCAACAAGAAAAATAAAAGAATCAGCCACACCTCTCAATGCACAGGACAGACAGACCGCTGTGAACACACACAAACAGAAACAATGACCTCTCTTAACACGTAACAGAAAGACTGACCTACTTTTTCTTTAATGAATTATCAATCTACACACAGACTCAGACACACAGACATGGAGTGAGGTGAGAGATTTCAGTACCTTGCCAGCCCAGATGTAGACAGCTGTCTTAGTGAACACAACAAACACATCATTGGAGTTCAGCGACGATGCCCGCAGATCAACCTGCAAGACACAATTCACATTGCATCAGTTCACAGACAACACATACTATTACATACTTTCATTTTACTGGATTGAAAATGTTTTAAAAGTGCTCTCACTGGTACAAACAGCTGAAATCATTGCTGAGATCACAAATCTCCACGAATAGCATCAGCATGATATTTTGGCCCTCAGTGGTACAGTCAGGTGACATCAAAGGTCAGAGGGTATGATCACAACCAACCAGCTCATCTTCTGAATCAGCTGGCACTACAAAGAAAACTAATCTGAACTGATTCAGTCAAGTTGGAGCAGATAATAACATTTAATGTGTAATACTACTAAAAAAAAAGAAAAAAAAAAAGACAACCCATGTTTGGAAGGCACTCAAGGTCTGACCAGCGCATTGGGCTGATGTGTAGGTCAGACATCTGCTATGTCATAACCACGAGACCCTCTTCTTCAATTCTCTCATCTTAGTCGTTAATTCATTTATCCATCAGCTTCAAATCATGCCTAATGTGGTCTCAGAACTTAGCGGATGTGGTGTAGCGTATATGGACTAGTCTGCACGCAGTGACACCTCCTTCATGAAACTGAAACTTGTGTGACCATTAGCTGATGCATTTTACAATGATGACACTGATAATGGATGAAGCCCATGGAATCTTTCAATACCAATATCACATACAATAGGGCTTTCACCTGCACTCCCTTTGTGTTACTTCATACTAATACCATGTACAACCATGGCTATCATATGCACAGCCTTTGTGTTACTTCCCCCAATATCACATGCAAATTGAGCTATCACTTGCACAATCTTTGTGTCACTTCACTACAACACTACTTACAACCCGGGCTACCGGGTACGCATGTTGTGTTACTACAACACTAACTTACAATCAGGGCTCTCACTTGTACAGCCTTTTGTGTAACTACCCCCCAAATATCACATTCATTCTGGCTATCACCTGCACAATCTTTGTGTCGCTTCACTACAACACTACATACCACCTGGGATATCATCCAAAACAGTCTTTGTGTCATTTCACCACAACACTACATAGAATCTGGGATATCACCCGAAAATCTTTGTGTCTTTTCACCACAACACTACATAGAACCTGGGATATCACCCGAAAATCTTCATGTCTTTTCACCACAACTCTACATAGAACCTGGGATATCACCCGAAAATCTTCGTGTCTTTTCACCACAACACTACATAGAACCTGGGATATCACCCGAAATCTTTGTGTCTTTTTCACCACAACTCTACATAGAACCTGGGATATCACCTGAAAATCTTTGTGTCTTTTCACCACAACTCTACATACAACCTGGGATATCACCCGAAAATCTTTGTGTCTTTTCACCACAACACACTACATACAACCTGGATATCATCCGAAAAATGCTTGTGTCATTTCACAACAACACTATATAAAACCTGGGCATAAATACACCCATGACTATTACCTGAACAATCTTTGTGTTGCTTCACTACAACACTACATACAACCAGGGCTATCTCCTGCACAATCTTTGTGTCACTTCACTACAACACAACATACAACCTGGGATATCACCTGCACAATCTTTGTGTCACCTCACTACAACATAACATACAACCTGGGCTATCACCTGCACAATCTTTGTGTCACATCACTACAACACTACATACATACCAGGGCTATTGACTGAACAATCTTTATGTCATTTCACTACAACACAACATACAACCTGGGATATCACCTGCACAATCTTTGTGTCACCTCACTACAACACAACATACAACCTGGGCTATCACCTGCACAATCTTTGTGTCACCTCACTACAACACTACATACATACCAGGGCTATTGACTGAACAATCTTTATGTCATTTCACTACAACAACACTACATACAACCTGGGATATCACCTGCACAATCTTTGTGTCACTTCACTACAACACTACATACAACAAGGGCTATTAACTGAACAATCTTTGTGTCACTTCACTACAACACTACATACAACCTGGGATATAACCTGCACAATCTTTGTGTCACTTCACTACAACACTACATACAACCAGGGCTATTAACTGAACAATCTTTGTGTCACTTCACTACAACACAACATACAACCAGGGCTATTGACTGAACAATCTTTATGTCATTTCACTACAATACTACATACAACCTGGGCTATCACCTGCACAATCTTTGTGTCACTTCACTACAACACTACATACATCCAGGACTCTCACCTGCACAGCCTTGGTGTTGTGTGGTGTCGTACCCCGCACCTGCAGCATGTAGGTATCCCCTGGTCCATCCACACTCTTTTCTCCAGGTCTCCACCCGGCCTTGCCACCCTGCCACACCAGATCCGCGTGTATGTATAGCATTTAAACACGCAGAGATTGTATCTGATACCCATCTCATGTACACAGAACAATAACATACAGCCACAGATCCTTTTCTGTTCAAGTCCTTGCTGTCTGGAACAATCTGTTTGCAGTACATGTGCTTAACACATGCTTATGCATTGGAGGTATGCACTGGAGAAGTTGGAAGGTGTTAAGCGTTGCATACATTAACATAGAGCTGAGGGGGTGTGGTTTGGCATGCAAGTACTTACAGACTAAAAGCTATGTGGAACGGTGTACACATACAGTTGGAAGATATGGGATTGCATGTACATACTTATAGTTACAAAGTATGTGGGGCTGCTTTTAAGCTTAGTTGAAGGGTGTGTGCATTTGCAAGAACATATTAATGGTGAACATGGTTTGCAGAGTACAGGGAGAAAATCTTCTGGACATGCACTTAAAAGTTAAAATCCATTATGATATCCTATGTTTTTCTCTTTTTGGAGAACCACTTGCAGACATCAAGTTCCATGACTGTGTCTTACCTGGAAGACAATCATCTTGTAAACAAGTCCGTACAGGGACACAAAGCGCAGCAGAAATGAGCGAAACAGTGCGTGAGAAGCGACCGTGGCGTGGGGCCCAGATCGTTAAGGACACGAAGGCGAGCGAGAATTGTGACAACTGAAAGAAAGGGGTGCAAACCAATTGAGGAAGCAAATTCAGGGCGAAAAAACCACGTAAAATACCGAGGGTTAGAAGTTGGTGCACAAGAGAGGGAGACCGGCGCAAAACAAGATGGCGACGAGAGACCGGCTCACGATCGTCGCGCGGGAGGTTGTGAAAACCGGAGCACACGATCGTAACACGACGGTCGATCGAGGAGGGTATACAGGTCGATCGACCGTGCGCACACAATAGCAATATAACACAATGGAAATATAAAAGTAAACAAGCTCGCACAGTGACAGAAACGCAGTAGCGATGAACGAAACGAAACCGTGCGTGGGCAACGACAGTGGCGTGAACCAAAAGTGCTGTAACGCCACGTGTAACAGCAATGCCGAAGGGCGATGATGCGATCGCCACACACGACGCCGATCGAAAAATGTGGCAATGAATGGGAGGGGTGTAAACAAATGTAGGAAGCAATTTCCGAACGACAAACCACGTGTAATTGCGTGGGCTAGAAAGCTGGTGCGACAAGGAATGGAGACTGGCGCAAAACAAGATGGCGACGAAACCGACCCGCGATCGTCGCAGATGAGATAGTGGAATCGTGATACAAGTAACGGCGAGATTAGAAATCGGAATTTAGGGGCAAAAGGCCGTAAAGGCGAGTGAGAATGCAAGGCCGATGGACAAAGGGAGGCCGAGAAAAAAAACGCGAGGGACGTGGCGATGGAAAATGCCGATCAACCTCGAACCGGTTACGCAAATAGACAAGAACCGGGCACCACCACGATCGCGAGAAAAAATTCAGCGAATAAGGTTAGAATGCTAGCCCATCCGATAACCTCACACGTCAAGATATAAGCGGAAGCCACAGATAAATGAGTACAGAGTGCAAACACAGCAATCTTTACACAAAGGCAAAGTATAGGCGAGACAGAGCACAAGACTTATCTTGCTTGGGCGACAGGCCGAAGTAGAATGACGGACAGTACACGATCTTCGGCATCTTCCGTAATCGGAAGTAGGGTGGGCGTCACGTGACTATCTTATGCCTGCATTTGCCTCACCATTACAAGTTTGTGACACCTGTTTACAGCTGACACTGGCTGCCTGTCACTGCATCATTTAATGCAACAAACTTCACCCTCTTCAGGAACACATGCCTGTAAAACTGTCGTCCATATAGCCACTTTTATCATCAATGAATTTAAAGTTTCATCTGCGTCTTGTATCAGCATATGTTCAATGGCCTAGCAGTGCTGGTTACTTGTCATCTGGCCATCCACTCTGTGATTGCACCATGTCAGAGGTTTGGTGTGGGTTGGCTCTTCTCTCTTCACCATGTCACAGGCTTGGTGTGGGTTGGTCTTCTCTTTTCATCATGTGAGAGGTTTGGTGTGGGTGGGCTCTTCTCTCTCCACCATGTCACAGGTGTGGTGTGGGTTGGCTCTTCTCTCTGTACCATGTCACAGGTGTGGTGTGGGTTGGCTCTTCTCTCTCCACCATGTCACAGGTGTGGTGTGGGTTGGCTCTTCTCTCTTCCCCATGTCACAGGTGTGGTGTGGGTTGGCTCTTCTCTCTGTACCATGTCAGAGGTTTGGTGTGGGTTGGCTATGGGTTGGTTCTTCTCTCTCTGTACCATGTCACAGGTGTGGTGTGGGTTGTCTCTTCTCTCTTCACCATGTCACAGGTGTGCTGTGGGTTGGCTCTTCTCTCTGTACCACGTCACAGGTGTGCTGTGAGTTGGCTCTTCTCTCTCCACCATGTCAGAGGTTTGGTGTGAACTGGCTGTGGGTTGGCTCTTCTCTCTGTACCATGTTACAGGTGTGGTGTGGGTTGGCTCTTCTCTCTCTACCATGTCAGAGGCTTGGTGTGAACTGGCTGTGGGTTGTTGGCTCTTCTCTCTGTACCATGTCACAGGTGTGGTGTGAGTTGGTCTCTTCTCTCTTCACCATGTTAGAGGTGTGATATGAGTTGGTCTTGTCTCTTCACCATGTCACAAGTGTGGTGTGAGTTGGTCTTCTCTCTCCACCATGTCAGAGGTGTGGTGTGGCTTGGCTCTTTTCTCTCTCCATCATGTCACAGGTGTGGTGTGAGTTGGTCTTCTCTCTCCACCATGTCACAGGTGTGGTGTGAGTTGGTCTTCTCCCTCCACCATGTTACAGGTGTGGCTTGGCTCTTCTCTCTTCAAATTAACTGATGAAATCACACTGTGTCAGCATTCTATTCATGTTACATTATATAGAAAGGACAGAATGTGCACATGTAAAGTGGAATCCTGGGTTAGTCTGTGCACCTTTGAAAGTCTGTTGTGACTCTGCTTAAGCTGCCTGACTGGCTGTCTGTTGCAAGCACACAGACACAGCACAGCTAAGGAGAGAATCGCCCTTTGGAACAACAACTCTGGGATGTATCAATGTTTAATCCTAGCTGGTATGTACATGCCCCAAATACCAGCTTGCCAATGAAAACAGATCTCTCACAGCTGGCCAAGGCTAAAACACAAAACATAGAGAACTCAGGAACTCTCAAAAAGGGACCTGATACTTTCACAGACAACCACACGCTGCTCAGCCTGCTTCAGTTCAACACATTTTACTTTGTGCAATGGCCCTTCTCTCTGCTTTCCATAGACTCAAATGATCCAAAAGTAGTCACAACCATTTTTGTGAAGCAGCAAAAATCAGCCATAGCAAAATCTGAAAGGTATAAAAGGGGCATTGACCCTCTCAGACAGTTCCCTACAGAATGGTCTGCCCCGAGTCTGTCCTGACCCAAACTTTAGAATTACCTGTACAGGTGCTCCCCCTAGTTTATCATCCATCTCCACAGCCTTCAGTGCTGCTGTCCCTTCTCATCGGCTGTCGACTTGGCTCCCTGTAACCCAACACTTCATACAGCAAGTCAGAGGTTATGTATGGCATATATGAAGCATCTCTCCTCAACAGTAGGTCATAGGCTACATCAGGCATATATGAAACTTACAACCTCAACAGTAGGTCAAGGTCATGCTGGGTATATATATATATATATATATATATATATATGAAACCTACCATCTCAATGGAAGGTCACTGGTCAAATCCAGCCTATATCGCACCTTTGACGTCAACAGTAGATCACAGGTCATATCTGGCATACAAAAACCTATGACCTCTACAGTAGGTCAAGGTCATGTTGCGTATATATGAAACCTATGACCTCGAAGTAGACCACAGGTCAAATCCAGCATTCATAAAACCTATGACCCTCACAGCAGGTCAAGGTCATGTTGGGCATATATGAAACCTATGACCTCAACAGTAGATCACAGGTCATACCTGGCATACATAAAACATATTACCTCAACAGTAGGTCAAAGGTAATTTCTTGCATTATGAAGCCTATAACCCAAACAGCAGGTCACAGGTCATATCTGGCATATAGGAATCTATACCTAAATAGTACGTCACAGGTGATATTGGGCATATATGAAATCTGTGACCTCACTTGCTTATAACTGAAAGAGATTGTATGGTCTATTTAGCACAGCAACTAACAGAGAATGGAGAAGGTGTCACTTAACTAACAATGTCTCAGAAACAACATAAAACTGATACCTTGCCATATCTAACACAGCTTTTCACACTGAAATGAACCATTGACCTGTCTTAGATTTAGCACAGCTGGCAGGCCAAATTTAAAATCAATCAATCCTATTCATAACTGAAAAGTAAATGCCAATTTTTTGTGAACACTCTGTCTTCTAGTTTCTTTCAATTTTATTCACATATAATGCTTAAAAAATGAGAGATAATCTCTTTCAAAAACTGAGAAAAAAAAAAATTCACCGGAAACATTTTTTTTCATATCATTGTTCCACAAAAAAGAACATAAAAAAATGTTAAAAAAAGAAACCTGAACAAAAGCACACACACACACACACACACACACACACACACACACACACACACACACACACACACACATATTTATATCTATAGATAGATAGATAGACAGATAAAGAACCAATTTTTTAAATCATCAATACATTAGAATTTGGCTAGGGACTAGCTTGGATAACCAGCTGGGGACAGTCTAGAAGTGCTCATGGGCCCAACCTGGTTCTAGCTTGGCACCCTAGCTAGTTCTACATGGGCCCAACCTTGGTTCTAGCTTGGCACCCTAGCTAGTTCTACATGGGCCCAACCTTGGTTCTAGCTTGGCACCCTAGCTAGTTCTACATGGGCCCAACCTTGGTTCTAGCTTGGCACCCTAGCTAGTTCTACATGGGCCCACCTTGGTTCTAGCTTGGCACCCTAGCTAGTTCTAGGGCCTATCCTTGGTTCTAGCTTGGCATCCTAGCTAGTAAATACTAAATAAATCTTAAATAAATGTTAGCGAACCGCCAAGAGAAACGTGGACAAACGAGACACAAGACAACACACGATGCGTTTCGACCTCCTAGGTCTCTTCTTCAGGCAAGACATAAACACTGTGCCTGTGCCGAACGAATTTGTCACTTAGCTTATATCTCTTCAGCGCAAGGTAGGCAGGCGTTGATTCAACGCTGAAGAGATCTAAGCTAAGTGACAAATTCGTTCCTTTTCATTGTCCTGCTTGTTTGTGTCTTGCTTGAAGAAGACCTAAGAGGTCAAAAACATCGTGTTTGCCTTGTGACTCGTTTGTCCACGTTTCTCTTGGCGGTTCGCTAACATTTATTTAAGATTTGTTTGGATTTCCGCCTGCAGTTGTCTCACTTTGCAACTAGTAATGCTAGTTCTAGCACGGCTGACGCTGGCCTTCTATAGCTAGTTCAATGATGGGCTGTATTGCCATCATCATCTACCTCATCCTTCTCCTTCACCCGTGTCGCCAGTGGGTGCCATTGTCTCCCAAAGTCACACATCTTCTCCAAGTCTCACAATTGAGACATCTGTAGGCAACTTCCAAAACACACACACACCAGCAATGTTTGTTGAAGTAGGATGTGTGCAGTTGTCCCTTTCTGAACTTTGCTTAAACTTTCCCCTGCATGACTGTTGACATCAATCCTATCTTTGTGTTTTTGATCACATGGCCTACATGTTTCAGTTTTCTTCTGTTGATCCCTGTGAACAGTTGGTGCTTAGCATTCAGTTCATTTAACATGCTGTGGTTTGTTCTTGTGTCTGTCCATTTGATTCTGGAAAGTCGTCCGTAGAACCTCTTTTCTGTTGCATTGATTATATTTTCTTCATCCTTTCACAGTATCCAGGCTTCACAGCCATTCTGTTTGTTGTCCCATGAAATTCATACTCGCATGCACGCACACACACGCACGCACGCACACACACACACACACACACACACACACACACACACACACACACACACACACACACACACACACACACACACACACACACACACACACACACAACATCAGTTATTATGGGAGCAATTCAGGTAATTTTATTGAAAATTCTCTTAAATGCATTGAGTCACACAATTTCTGTGTTGGCCTCTGCCGGGTCGTCCACAACCACCACCACTGTTTTTGGCTTACTTTTGCCACCTGGGACACAGTCCCTCCATGTGGCCAGCCAATCGCTCATGTACGTCTTCATCAGTAATGTTCGTTTCATGCCGCTCCATAATCAACATGACTTTCACATAATTCAGAGCTACATAAACAAAAAATGCCAACATGCAGCAGCAAAAGTACAAAATTCTCTTCATCATTTCACCTTCTAAATCATCGTTATAAGAATCACAAAAACCTGAAAGTGTATCAGTATAAATGTCGTTTTCCCCCCCAGTTCTCAACTTCATTGGTGCTAAGTTCTGTGGCGCTATCAGACTTATTACCACCAACAAGCCCATCAAGTCCATCATTTGTATCAGAAGCACTACTGTCTGTGTGATCAGTATGATTATTACGTCTAACAGGAGTGTTCAATTGAACATCACACGACTGTCACTAACAGAGTCCGAACACAAAGGACTACGGAGAAGTGGCGGCTATCGATCTGAATCAAGTTCAACAGAATCACACACAAAAGACAATTTTTGCGCTTTGGCTTCGTTTTCGCCGAAAATCACAGCAGCCTGATCACAGGCTTTCAAAGTCTCAGAAACAAATTTTCGTATACGTCTGTTTTTTTTCAACCAGTACGAAGACATGTTTTAAAAAAAGAAAAGTACAACAGCTACCTTTTAAAAAATGGAGAAAAAAGTCCAAAAAGCCCACTGTAAGTGACACACGTGTTCACAGCTGCTTTGCACCGGCGAACAAAGAACGGCAAACGGCACGACTCTCCGGTCAATGAAAAGTGTCGACCACCACACAAAATTCCGGATCGGAAAATCTCATGTAAATACGAAAAAAAAAGACATAAAACAATCAAAACATGTGCAACATTCTCGTGTTTTCTATCATTTCTGGTGATTACGCAGCTAGAATACTGTAGAATGTGAAACAAAAGAAAAAATAAAGAAAAAAAAATGGAATTGAGATTTGCGCTAAATATAGGCCAGTTTTGGTTGGCCTGATGACTCAGCGCATTATGGGAGTAGAGCGCGCGTGCTAGGGTGGCAGGCTAGGGCTGTGCTAGAATCTAGCTTGGTTCCCTAGGTCAGCACTTGCTTGAGTGACCGGGTAGTACCTACCTAGAATCTAGCTAGGCACCCTAGGTGCAGCACGCTGCTTGGGTGGCATGCTAGTGCCAAGCTAGAACCTAGATTGGTTCCAAGACAAGCGGATGAGCCTAGGATATCTAGGACAACCGAGCTGGATCTGGCTAGA
>JADBJO010011635.1:12500-25175 GCA_016801955.1 Conus betulinus | reverse complement strand
TATGACACTAACAAATCGACTGCTGATCCCCTATTATGAACACTAACAAACCTACTGCTGAACCTATTCTAACCCGATTATTGAAACACCAAAAAAACTCCTCTGAACAAACTGATTATAAAGGCAAACTACTGAACAAACCTATTATAATGCAAAACATAGCTACTGATGAAGCTATTATGAACACTCCAAAACCTAGTGAACAAATCTATTATGAACACTAACAAAACCATTGAACAAACTATCATGAACACTTACAAACCTAGTATGAACACTTACAAACCCACAGAACAAAACCTTCATGAACACTCACAAACCTACTGAACAAACCTATTATGAACACTCACAAGTCTACGAAACAAACCTATCATGAACACTCACAAACCTACTGAACAAACCTATTATGAACACTCACAAACCTAATGAACAAACTATCATTGTCACCGATCGGATATTTGTGGAAATCGTACAGACGCGCCGATGGCTCTGTGTTGATCTGTAGCATCATTCCACGATGGGGGTGTAGGCTTACCGGGCCATATATGGAGGCTGTTGGGGTTTCAGGAAGGATGGTGGGGGTGTTGGATACCTGTACGTTCCATTCATATATTGGGGGTGCGTGTGCTACCTGCACAGGCAGGGAAAGGATATGTGTGGGGAGAGAGGGGGTTTGCCTCCCGTCTCCTGTTTTGTTTCGTGTGGAGTCCCGTTTTCACGTGCGGTTTGTGTAGAGTTCAAAACTCAGCGAGGAGTGAGTGCTGAGTCATCAAGCATTAAGTTTGGTGGGGGCCGGGTGGCTAGTACTTCAGTCAAAATCCTTGGTGAGAGCAGTTGGGCTCTCGTTCTGGTGCCAGCGTTTGCGCTGTGGGTCTGACTTTGGTCAACATGGTGAGCCGACCCTCGTGAGCGTTTTGCTCTTGGTCGAGCAGTTCTCGGTGTTTCGGGGTGCTGCGACCCTGAGGTTCCGGTGCTGGGGTGGCCAGCCGCAGTTGTCGTCTGTTTGTGTTGTAGCAGGTATGTTGAGTTTATTAAGGCGATAGTAGTGTCGTGTTAGTTAAGGGTGGCGTTGTCTTGTGCACACTTCTGTCAACTTGTACACGATAGTAGTGTCGTGTTAGTTAAGGGTGGCGTTGTCTTGTGCACACTTCTGTCAACTTGTACAAAGGTGTAAATAATATGAGCTCATGTTTTTGAATCAATTTCAGTTTTGTTAGGGAAAAGGAAGGGGGAGAAAATGGGAAAATAAGGACTAAAACGAAGCAAGCTGAGAAAAGAGTGTTGATGGTGGGTTTTGACCAGCGGGTTGTGTTGAGAGGTGGAAACAGGGGAAAAGGATAAAGAAAAGAAGGAAATTTGATTATGAAGTTTTGAACGAAAATGTAAATAGTTGTCACTGGTTCGATCCTGGTCTTAGGATTGAATCGGTACTTATTCGTGTCAGGGGGTTCGTACAGAAATGCTTTCGGAAGCATAGACAGGGTGTGTTGCCACTGGGTGCTGTAGAGGTTATGATTGTGCCGTGTCATGGAAGTTATTGGAAAGGTAAGTATTGTGTAGTTATATTAAGAGGTACTAGTGTCGAGCAGCGTGGTTTTGTATAGGGTGGGTATCCTAATTCAATAATATAGGTTAGATTGTTCCTACATTGCGGGTGATTTGTGGGAGTGTGCTTATGCCTTTGGTGTTTGGTGCAGAGATATTGTCGTCCTGCCCAATTTGTTTTTCTTTGGAAATCGAGACATGACATTTGTTGTGGACGTTACAATATGACTGAGGATGTGTGTGTGTGGGAAGGTGTATTGTGAAGTAGCTCTTGTGTATGCTGCAGCGCAAAGAGGAATGTAACTTGATGGTATAAACAGAGTGAGATAGTGATAAATGTAACTTGCTTATGGATCCAGTAGGCTCTGGGGTGCATAAAGAAAAATCCTGGAAAGGGGTGAACTAAGGGGTTACTGTAATCAGTAATATATGCAGCTATGTATATCTACGGTCGGAGGGTAACAGTTATGTCAAGTGCAGGTGAGGGGGCATTCCCACCATCCTGTGGCCCGGTACACCAGGCGGTGCAGGGCCGTTCTGTCGGGCAGCGGTGGACAGCCAGTTGCTGGCATTCCTGTCCCTGACTATCCGGCGATCGGGGCAGGTGCCTGCGGTTACCCCACCTGCACTCCCCATCCTGCTGTGCCCCGGACTGTTGTCCCCAGTCCTCCCCCTTTCTGACGCTACATCCCTTTTTCCCTTTCTCTCCATCCAGTCGGGTCTTCACAGCCTGGCCATTAACGTTGCCATTGCTGCTGGCGCTGTTGCTGATGGTGACATTGCGGCTGGCGCCATTGCTGCTGCTGGCACCATTGCTGCTGGTGCCGTTGCTGCTGGCGTCATTGTTGCTGGCGCCGTTTGTTGCTGGCATCATTACTGCTGGTGCCATTACTGGTGTCGTTGTGCTGTTGGCGCCGTTGCTGTGTCACCATTGCTGGTTATTGCCGTTGCTGGTGGCGTCGTTGCTGTAGTCGCCGCGGCTGCTGATCCCCAGTATCGCCAACTCCTCACTCCGGGATCGCCGCCACTGAGGTGTGTCGTCGCCGCAATGGGCGTGAGAGTTGTCGCTGTGGTTGGTGGCAGTTGTCGCTGTCGCCATTGTGTGTGGCGGTGAGTGTGAATGCCACTGATATTGAGCCCTGTGTGTCACCGGTCATCTGTGTCATCCGCGTCTTCGGCAGGCAGTTTTGTGTCTGGTCACCGTCACCGTCGCCGTCGCTGTTGTGGGACTGTCAACGTCGTCGTCGCGTGTGGCCTGTTTTCTTTTGTGTCGAGTTTTTTATGTGACAATGAAACACCTGAAGACTAATTGGGCTTGGGTGTGCATACACAAAGGATGCATGTTGATTAAAAAGGGTATGACTGAAGGGATGAATGTGTGCAGTGAAGTATATGCAAAGTGAATATAGTGATATGATGTTAGTACAGTTTGGTGGTGGTGGTGGTGGTTGTTGTTGTTGTTGTTGTTGTTGTTGTTGTTGCTTTTGGGGGTGGTGGTGGAAAGTTGTGGTCATGAAAAGGATTGACTTATGTTATGCTATGTGTAATATACTGCTGGCCTAAGGAACTCTGCACACTGTAGCCGGGTAAGGGGTAAAATAACTTATTGTGGCTGCCTTGGCCGTAGGACTGTGTGTTTTCAGTCTGTGGCGTA
The DNA here is from genome assembly GCA_016801955.1 of Conus betulinus. Taxonomy (NCBI): domain Eukaryota; kingdom Metazoa; phylum Mollusca; class Gastropoda; order Neogastropoda; family Conidae; genus Conus; species Conus betulinus. Next base: position 21,979 of record JADBJO010011635.1, on the reverse strand, counting down.
TTCATTGAAGATTCTGCTCACCGATTGTTTTGTCGGGAATCACATCTTGTGTTTTGTTGTCAGTTCTTGTGTGACGTGTTGTCTGTTTAGTGGGTTAGTTGTGGTGGGTTTTTTTTGTTGTTTTTTTTATGTCCGGCTTAGCGTCCCATGACAATTATGAACACGCACAAATCTACTGAACAAACCTATTTTGAACACTCACAAACCCCACTGAACAAACCTATTATGAACACTCACAAACCTACTGAACAAACCTATAATGAACACTCACAAACCTACTGAACAAACCTATCATGAACGCTCACAAACCTACTGACCACAAACCTATCATGAACACTCACAAAGCTACTGACCAAACCTACCATGAACACTCACAAACCTACTGACCAAACCTACCATGAACACTCACAAACCTACTGACCAAACCTACCATGAACACTCACAAACCTACTGACAAAACCTATCATGAACACTCACAAACCTACTGACCAAAACCTATCATGAACACTCGCAAGCCTACTGACCACAAACCACAGACCAAGGGAGCTCACCAATGGTGACGGTGTAGATGGAGTTGGCATAGCCGTCATAGTTACAGTTGTCCTGCTTGCTGCCCCCGTTGCCACTGGCGACCACAAATATGCTGCCGTAGCCATGGCGACCAAACTCTATACCATACTTCATGGCTTTCTGAGCAACAGTCAGAGCAAGAGACTGGCTAAAAGCTGAGGAAATTGTAGAAAAAATACTGATAATAAAATAAATGAATAAATATAAGGCAAAAACATAGTTAAATTTGTTTGTGATAGCATAGAGGCATATGAATACCAAAACAGACACACATAGAAACACATGCTAAGCTTGTACACATACACAAAAGCACATACAAACATCCACACTCACACACATTCATTTACACATTTATATCTGCATAACAAGCATCCACCCAGTTTACGTACACTGAACTTTTTGGAGCGGGAGGGGACATGGTGTTAGTGTTTAATTTCTTCGGTAAAAACATATCAGACACACACACACACACACACACACACACACACACACACACACACACACACACACACAACATACACACACACTCACATTCACACACACAACACACACACACACACACACACGCACACACACACACACACACTCAACACACACACACACACACTCACACACACACACTCACACACACACACACACACACACACACACACACACACACACACACTAGCACACACACACTCACACACTCTGACACACACACACACACACACTCACACACACACACACACACACACACACACACACACACACACACACACAGAGAGCAAACTCACAGCAGCCAGAATGTGAGGTCCATCCACAGTTTTACCGTCGTCGTCAGGACCCCAGCTGAAAGTTTTGAAACAGACGGAAATGAGATCTGGTTTCAAAGTGAGGCGACTGCAGGTGGAAATCTACACAAATTCTAAATGTAATTAATAGCAAACCACCAAGAAAACGTAGACAAACGAATCACATGACAAAACGCGACGCGTTTCGACCTCTAAGGTCTTCTTCAGGCAAGACATGAAACACTCAGGACAACGAAAATGAACAAGCAATCACTGATCTTCTTTTTTTTTTTTTTTGCTGTCCCAACCTCTCTGCGCCACCTCAGAGGCAGTGCACCACACACGCCACTCATTCCGACACCCCGTCCACAGCCACAGCCCGGTCAGCCCCGCCGCAGCCCCGGCACCGACAATCCACAGGGAGCAGTTAATGTCAAGTCGTCAAGAGGCAACCCACCAGAGAAGACACTGCACTGCTGCTGAGTCACTTCGGTGGTGTTCAGTGGCGCCTCTTTTGATCTAACATACGCAGGACACCACCTACGAAGCCCTCTACTGACGACAATAATTGCTTAGTCGTGGAGCTGGCGTGAGTGAGCTCTCCCTCCGGAGGGCGCCGCCACGTCCGTCCAGCGACAGCCCCCATGGACTCGCCGGTACTGGTGATCCCACGGAACCAAACCAAGGCAACAGGCATGGAGAGGACATCAAAACTGAGGTCACCATGACAGCAGGGCATGAAGGGCCACAGAATTTGAGACTTTTTTTTTAAATGCTGATCGATGAGAATGAGGATGATTAAGATGATGCTACGGATTTCCATTTCAGTCTGAGGCTACATGACAGGGCATCCTTTCATAATATATCCTGGCGTCTACCAGGCCCAAGAGATACAGGCACCTGCAGTGTTGGTCAGGAAATTTGAGCAACACTCTCAGAAACGCATCCATTAAGAAATAAAACTCGACTGTGTGGTCCCAGTCTTCCCAACTGAGCCTGTAGCAAACTCAACTCTGGGTAGGAGCCGGTCGGGGCAGAAAAACCTACGTGACTCTGATGGGATTTGAACCCACGACCTCCCAGCCGGGAGTCCACAACGCTAACCACTTCGCCACAGCGGCTGGTGCAATCACTTATCTTCATTCACTTCAGCGCAAGATGGGCGTTGAATGAAAACTTTTCATTGCTCATTCATTTTCGTTGTCCTGAGTGTTGTGTATCTTGCCTGAAGAAGACCTAAGAGGTCCAAATGTGTCATGTTTTGTCTTGTGATTCGTTTGTCTACGCTATTAATTACATTTTTAAATTAGACACAAATAAAAAAAAAAAAAACGGAGGAACAAGCTCATTTCATCTCTACATTTCACCCAAAGAAACTGAAGCAAATTTGTTCTTTTTCTCTGTTTTTTTTTTCCCCTATGTTTCTTTTCCACTATCCTTTAGTGGCTCTGTTGCTCATTACAGCTTCTTATGAGACTGCTGCCATATATCCTATGATTGCATAAACATCTTGCACACACGCAAAATCCCATCTCCAACTTTCTGAAGAGTAGGCCAGTCTGGCCGTTGGTATGGATGACATGTTACACATAGCATGTACCCTGCGTGAGAAATGGAAAGAATGAAGGAAGTAGGGAAAACTGAGTGAAGGATATTGACTGGATGACATGGGAAACGATTGAATGAAGCGCTGGCAGGCTGCTCTTCAGCTGGCACTACCCAGGTAGGCATCCCCATGTGTACACAAGTGTGTGGATTGTCAGTGCCTAGAACCTTTGGCAAGGTGCTTTAAACATGTTATGTTGTTAATGTTATTCTCTTTCCTGCTCTTACGTTCAGTTCACCCCTGAACATGCTCAGTACGATTGAGGTGGTTCTTCCTGTCCCCAAAGTCGCGATCCGTTTTCTTCTGTTTGTGTGATCTGCAAACATTCGTCTCTCACCCACATCTGTTCAACCATCTCCACATGATAATAGCTGATTGCAAAGTGAGGCGAATGTAGACGGAGGTCTAAACAAATCTTTAAAGGTGTTTATAGTAACTCTCATAAACAACATGGACAAAAGAATCACAAGACAAAACAACATGTTTCGACCTCTCGGGTCTTCTTCTAGCAAGATCAACAACATTCAGGACAACAAAAATGAAGAACGAGCAATCACATTTCGATGTCAAATTCATCATAAGATGGGCGTTGAATGAAAAGGATAACAGTTATACTCAGGTAGGCCCATCTAGTCATCTTCTCTCTCTCTCTCTCTCTCTCTCTCTCTCTCTCTCTCCCTCTAGTGTTGCATGATATCATTGCCATAGTCATTGTCAGCTCAACCATTTTTCACCTCAGCTGCCTCCTACACATCAGGTGACAGGACAAAGTCCCAGACACTGAGGTCTTGGAAAGGGCCAGCATCCCCAGCATCTACACTCTCCTTCAGAAATCCCAAGCCAGAATGGTCTGGCCACATCATCAGAATGCCATATAGTCAACTGCTGAAACAACTGCTGTACGGAGAACTGAGTCAGGGCAAGCACAAAGTTGGAGGTCTGAAGAAACATTTCAAGGACTGCCTCAAGGTGTCCTCAAAGGCCTGGACATCAACCTCAACACCTGGGAGTCGCTTGCCCTGGACCGCCCAGCCTGGCGAAGCAGCCTCACAAAGGGTGCATGTACATCAGAGAAGAGACGCACAGCAGAAGCTGAGAGAAAACGTGCCGCGCGCAAGGCCAGAGCTACCTCCACCTCCACTGTAGCACCCACCCACATGTGTCCCACATGTGGGCGTTCTTTCTGGGCCCAGATCGGCCTCACCAGCCACCTGCGGACCCACACTCAGTGATCTCCCATGTGAGATTGAAGACATTGTCATCTTCGAAATTGAAGGACAAACAACAACAACAGCATTGTTAATGTACTTGTTTTGGATTGGTGTGATGAGGCATTATATCTTGTACATTTACCCCTTCATGAAGGCCTGAGGGTCTACATGAACAAACCATCATTCATTCTTCCATTCATTCATTCATTCTCTCTCTCCACCCAGGCAGACTCATCTAGTCATTTTCTCTCTCTCTCTCTCTCTCTAAGTCCTTTTTTGGTCAAACTCAAAACCTCTTTGGTATTTTGTCCTCTGAAAATGTAGACATTGCAAAACTCATTTGCTAAGTTTGTGGTGGAAGCTTTTCGATTTAGAGAAAAAAAAAACTTAATATGAAGGCTGTGTTGTAAATCATGATTATACAATAAGTGGTTCATTGTGATGAGAATATTGTTTGATGAACGGTCTTTTTCTTCATTTTCTGGTTATTCGTATTGTTCAACTGTTTTCTGTGTGTACGCTTCTTTTTGACTCGCATTTCTATTGTTGGCAGAGTTTGGCACCACTATATGGAAATTGCATATACACGCCCTTAGCATAAGGGTTGTTTAACTATTGTCAATAAAGCATTGTCATTGTCATTCCCCCCCCACCCCCACCCCCCATACCCTCTCTCTCTCTTTTCCCTCACTTTCTCAACTCTTTCATCCCTATCCTGCATCGTTTCCCTCTCCCACCATTAGCTCCTCCTCTCTCTCCTCTCCCAACCTCTTGGTGCAATGAGCGTTATTGACCAGCTCCAGTAAAATCATTTATATGTCCGAGATCACAGGCGTACACATTATTCAGTTCATATCAAAACTTGGCTTGTGGAACATTACTCTGTGCTATGTCCTTTCTAGTCTGTATCTATGTCCAAATTTCACTATGAATCAATACATACTCTGTTTCAATGCCAATCTTTGCAAAAAATGAAAAAAAAAAATCACACTGATCATTATCCAACATCATATGTTGTTCAAAGTTATGTTTATTTCTACGTTTCTGCAGATAATTCTCATTTGAAAATTTTCACTAATCCTCCATTGAAATTTATGAACCATTGTCATTTAAAAAAATCTAAATCTAGGTATGATATTTTTTTCACAGATCTATGAATCATTCTTACTTAAAATCTGTATTCACAAATCCTTCTCATTTGAAATCTGTGAATGACTCTGATATGAAACCTATAAATAGTTCTCATTTGAAATATAAATCTATAGGTTAATTCTCATATGAAGTCTACAAGTAATTCAGGTTTTGAAATCTTAATCTGTAGGTAATCTTCATATGAAATCTACTACAGTCAAGCCTCTATTATAAGACCATCTGTTAAAAAACCTCCTCTCATTTAAGACTGAATTTTTTTGCATGGATGCATTTTACTATTGAAAAGACCCCTCTTCAGCAGCCTACTCTAAAACGTGACTTGCGACCTCCGTTTTGTTGAAATTTGCGACCATCGCAGCATTCGTGTACTTCGTGTATGACCATGAGTCAAGGGAAACAACTGCAGACCTGCCCAATCAAGAGTCGCTTCCCTTGTTAAAAGAAAGATGGCGGAGATGGTAGGCAAAACATGCGGAACGCGAAAGAGAAAGCCACTGAAAACTTGGAAGAGACAGTGGAGGTGATTAAAAGAAGTCGTAGAGGTGAAACTGCAATATCGATTGCTCTAAGTTATGAAGTTGGCAAGACCCAGATTCAAAATTATACATGTTTTCAGTATGCATTTAGTGTTCTTGAGACTTTTTGTGCTTGGAGAATTCATCTGTGAGAAAGTGTTTTGTTTCTACAACTGTCGGTGCCTGCCTCCATTGTAAGACCCCTCCAATTTAAGACCAAAATTTTCTAGACATTTTGAAGATCTTATAATTGAGGTTTGACCGTATTATTCCTGGTTTGAAATCAAAATCTGTAAATGAATTCTCTTATGAAATCTACAGATAATTCTAGTTTGAAATCTAAACCCACAACTCATCCTGATGTCAAAAGTTCGGGGGAACTTGGCTGGAGGTGGCACAGTGGATGCGGCACTAATCTAGTACACCAGAACTCTCCAGGTCTGAGACTCAGGTTTCATACAGAGCAGAAGCAAGGGGGCTCTTTGTGACTTTTTTTTCTTAATAAACTTTCTATTGCCTCTACAGCTTACGACACGATCCGAGAGCTGGCCTTTCCTGGAAGAGATGATAAAGCAAGGTTCTGTGCACTGCATGTCTGTAGAACACAAGACTCCCAGGCATCAAGGAGGTATTCCTGGCAAAATTCTATACAACCCAGGTGTAGCTGTGCTTGGGGGAGCCAGAATGTGTGGCATGGATGAAGAAAATGCACACACACATACACAAAATGACAAAAAAAATAATACCTGCAGCTGTAGACAGCGTTGATGTCAAACTTCTTGTTGAAGGCCTCCGCTTCCAGGCTGTCGGTCATTGGTCCGTCCAGAACACGAATACCTGACACATCAACATCAACAAAGCAATAATGAAAACGTTCCTGAAATATTGACATCAATAAAACTGTAATCAAAGATCCCTGAATAATGATGTGAATAACATGATAATAAATGATTCCTGAAACACTGACATAAATGACCCAATAATAAAACATTTCTGAAACACTGGCGTAAATAGAACCAAAACAGAACAATCGTAATAAACTCTAGAGAGTGATGAAAACAAAAGTAACATATCACTGAAACAGCAACGCAAATCAATAAATAATGAAATATTTATAGAACACAAAAATAGATAAAACAAAATTTCTGAAAAAAAACAACACATGAAACATTAACAAAATCAAAACGAGTATAAGATATACCTGCAACACCAATATACATACGATGTAATAAAGTATCCCTGAAACAGAAGAGAAATAATGCGATCATAAAATATTCTTGCAACAGACACATGGATAAAATAAGCATATCAAAGCATATCACTGAAGCACACACATACAAGAATATGAAAATAATTATCACTTTCACACCAATATACATAAAAAAAAAAATAAAGACATATTTCAAAATTCAGTATGAATGTACAAATACTTGAAACATTGAAATAAATGAACAAAATTACATGAAATATCAATGAAATCCTGACAAATAAAAACAAAACTAAATCAAAACAAAAATCCCACTGTCTATAAGATGCGCCTATGTAAAATTATTCTTTTGTCTTCTGTGACAATGATAAATAAAAACAACACTAAAAAAAAACACAAATGAACAAAAATCTCTGTCAACAAGATGCACATATGCAAAATGATTCGTTTCTCTTTCTGTGACATTGACAAATAAAAAGAATACTAAAAAAAACAACAACGACAACAACAACGCCAACAAAACACTGACAACAAGACGCGCCTGTGAAACAGACTCTTCTTCTCTTCTGTGTAGTGAGAGAGCCCATAATGGTACACCTCCTTCTGAATTTAAGTTTCAGTCTTTTTGGCAGCCTGGCTGACCACTGGGGTGGGGTGGGGGGGGTGGGGGGGGGTGGGGGGGGGGGCCTTTTAAGGGATTTCACTGAGCATGAAAAGTCCTGTCCACAAAACACTGACCACTGGGGGGGGGGGGGGGGGGGGGGGGGGGGGGGGGGGGGGGGGGGGGGGGGGGGGGTCCTTTTAAGTGATTTCACTGAGCATGAAAAGTCCTGTCACAAAACACTGACCACTGGGGGGCCCTTTTAAGGGATTTCACTGAGCATAAAAAGTCCTGTCACAAAACACTGACCACTGGGGGGGAGGGGGGGCCCTTTTAATGGATTTCACTGAGCATGGAAAGTCCTGTCCACAAAAACACTTACCACTGAGGGGCCCTTTCAGGGATTTCGCTGAGCATGAAAAGTCCTGTCACAAAAAACACTGACTACTGGGGGGCCCTTTCAGGGATTTCACTGATCATGAAAAGTCCTGTCACACACAAAACACTGACTACTGGGGGGCCCTTTCAGGGATTTCACTGATCATGAAAAGTCCTGTCACACACAAAACACTGACTACTGGGGGGCCCTTTCAGGGATTTCACTGATCATGAAAAGTCCTGTCACACACAAAACACTGACTACTGGGGGGCCCTTTCAGGAATTTCACTGATCATGAAAAGTCCTGTCACACACAAAACACTGACTACCGGGGGGCCCTTCCTAGGATTTCACTGAGCATGAAAAGTTCTGTCACAAAACACTGACCACTGGGGGGCCCTTTCAGGGATTTCACTGAGCATGGAAAGTCCTGTCACAACACAAACAAACCTAACTCACATGTTCGCCCATAGCAACCAACTCTCACCTGACACTTTGGCGCCATAGGCCACGCCACACACCGCACACTTTGTTGTTGGCCACTGCGGCAATCTCTCCCGCACATCGAGTGCCATGGTGATTGGATGCTGTCAATCACACGGCAGTGCTTTCACATTATCTTTAATCACCACCATTTTATCAAGCTGTAACACCTGACATTTAAAAGCTAAAAAAAAAAAAACCTCTAAAAAAAAATTTTTAAGAAAAAAGGAAACAAGCAACAAAACAACAAAAAAAAAGACATTTGAAAACTAGCCACCTGAAGAATCTGAACACCCTCGACAAAAAGCTCTTCAGAAAATTGCAGGGCCTCATATACAATGACTTCAACAGTGAAATCAGGAACCAGATCAACGAAGATGAAGTATTAACACCTTCTGCAAATTTTGAAAGGTGTTTGAAATGACTCCGCCAGTTAACACCGACAAACGAATAACAAGACAAAACATGATGCAAGGCCTCGTTTTTATTCAACCCCCATCTTGTGCCAAATATGAGATGAGGCTCGTTCTTCATTTTCGTTGTCCTGAGCACTGTTTATCTTGTCTGACGAAGACCTACGAGGTCGAAACGCGTCGTGTTTTGTCTTGTAATCCGTTTGCCCATGTTAACTGGCAGACTTATTTCAAACACTTGTTAAGATTTGTTTCAATGTCCGCCCGCAGCCACCTCACTTTGAAACCACCATCGGCAAACGCCACCTGGACTGGTTTTCCCACAGTACATACACAGCTGACTTCAATACCTGCACACCATGCCTTTCACTGGAATCAGCAGGACTGGAGACTGCTTAAAGAGAGAACACCCATATATGCCAGACAGTCGACAGAGAACTCCAAGCAGTTGTCAAGTGAAGGGGGGGGGGCTGGAATAGCTCGGTTGGTAGAGCACCGGACTCATGATCCTGGGGTGCGAGTTCGAATTTCGGTACAGGGAGATTTTTTCCCTCGGAGTTAACATTGGT
>JADBJO010011635.1:0-2500 GCA_016801955.1 Conus betulinus | reverse complement strand
TTGTCTGTTTCTTGGCTTCCCTCATCCCCTCCTTGTCGTAGCACAGTACAAAATGGTCGTACAGCTCTCCCACCTTCCCCAGCAAAGTGAGCCCCACTTCGTCGGCTAACTGCAGCGCCATCTGATGGTAGACATACTCCTTCTGCAGTCGAGGGATTTCAGAATGTGAGCCTGGCTCCGTGGGATGAGTCACAAGAAATGCATCACTGGACGTCTTTTCACTACAGAAGGGGTCTGATCGGATCTATCGTGCTGTTTGGATTCAAGAGAAGACACCAGGACTGGATGGCGTCACGGTGACCTTTGACCCAACTTTTTCCGTCTGTTTGGTCAAAGGACCATTCCGGCGAGACTCGGAGCGTCCCCGAAGATGATGAAATCCCGGATGAAAATTCAGGAGGAGGCTGAAACAATAAGGTCTCACCTCCAGCATGAAAATCACCATCTCCTCTAAACTGGCTCGTTTGATATATTGTTAATCAAACAAGTGTACAGAGCTGGTCGTCAGCCACTTAGGATGCAGAATATCAAACGACTGGGACAGACGCTCTGAAGAAACGAAGAACTGGTAGTGTCCTGCGACGACTGGGTTTCTATAGATGTTGGGGTGATCTGAAAATGGAGGGGACATTTCAGCTCCACGGTCCAGCAGCAGGGTGGCATGGGTGGAGTGGTGCAGGGGGGTTCATGGCGTGGGCGGGTGATGTACGCCGGAGCTGCCTGGATCACCAAGGTGTGAAACAAACAGCATAAGAGTCAGCACCACCCCCCATGCATTGACCGTCTCTGCATACCCATGAGGCAGCCTGCACACAGAATGGGAGATGTACGGTTTATATGATATATACATGGTTATCTCCCCATCCTCCCCATTCCCTTCCTCTATTCCGTCCTCCTTTCAGCCTGACGCCCCCCCCCCCCCCCCCCCATCCCCATCTGCAAACTTTCCCTCTCCCAACCCATCCCCCTGCATTATGCTTCAATTCTACTAAACTTGTTTCATTTGATATAACTTTTATTTTCCCTGATCAAAAGACACTAAAGGCTAGATGAACGACCAGGATAAGTAAATATCTACCTATCTTACCGCCCACCCCCAATCTTCCCCTCTTCCCTACACAGTCCTCTCTTGCGCACGCACGCACGCACCGCACGCACGCACACACACACACACAATACACACACACACATGCGTACACGCACACACACAATCATATGTGGTTTTTTTTTTGTTGTTGTTTTTTTTTTGTGTGTCTAATAACACTTATAGTGAACAGACGTTAAACTAAAGAACCTACTAACTACACAAAATGGTTATTCTGTGAATTTTCAGGCAGGTCTGGTTTGATGTTTTCCCTTTCTGTCACTATGTCTTTCTGTGTGTGTGTGTGTGTGTTGTGTGTGTGTGTGTGTGTGTGTTGTGTGTGGTGTGTGTGTGTGTGTATGTATGTGTGGAGTGTGTGTGTGTTTGTGTGTGTGTGTGTGTGTGTGTGTGTGTGTGGGTGTGTGTTAGTGTGTGTGTGTGTGTGTGTGTGTGTGTGTGTGTGTGTGTGTGTGTGTGTGGAAAACACTGTTTCAGGTCTTATCTCAGCCACCAGTACTGCCAGTTTCCTTAAAATTCATGAGTTATGAAATCAAACCTGAAATTCATGCAAAAACGGCAACTTGAACTCTTCAAACATTAAAATTGTTGCACTAAGACTGAAATATTCATGAAGGTTTTAGAATTTATACCAATACAATATCTTTAAAACAACAACAACAACAACAACAACAAACAACTCTTGTGCAGTTGGATTTTGGACATGTTTGGCATAATTTTTGACTGACCAGCGTGTGATAGCATGTGTGTCTGACAAAACAGACACCAATTTATGAGGCTTGGACAAGTTCTGGGACGCAAGGTCATAGTCCTTCAATGCTTTGAGTATAATTATTTTCAAAGACATGCTAGCATTATTACAATTATTGATATGTAGGAGTTCAAGTTACTGTCATTTGTATCAGATACTCCCAAGTACCTCTCTGCTACAGTCATTCTTTTGATGCTTTTCCACTCCTGTGTATTGAAAAGCCTTCTGAGATTGTTTTTAGCCCATTTTCAACATTTTGCATGTTGTATAATTCAACTTGACTTCAAGTTCCTGTTTATCTGTCTGTATGCTGAAATGACCGATTTTCTCTTTCTTCAGCCTTCATCTCTGGGGAGTCACTGGGACAACAACGCTGAAGAACAGTTCTCCTGGTTCCTGCAGACCTGTTGACTGTCTGCCAAAGGGTAAGGTCTTAACAAATTTAACACCCGTCTTGCTCTGAAGTGGATGACGATAAGTGAATTGCTTGCTCATTTTCACTGTCCGAAGTGTTTTGTATCTTGCCTGAAGAAGACCTAAAAGGTCAAAAACGCCTCATGTTTTGTCTTGTGATTTGTTTGTCTATGTTTCTTGGTGTGTGTTTGTTGTTTATTACATTTAAAATTTGTCTCAACAAATGTTTTCCT
>JADBJO010011634.1:52500-63444 GCA_016801955.1 Conus betulinus | reverse complement strand
CACCAGCAGACCATCAACAACCACCTACTCACACACTACCACCACCAACGCCAATAACAACTACGACAGCTGTCTAACGGTTTTAAAACGAATATGTACGTCTATAATTCAATATCTGTATCAATCGTTAGTTCCTGTCTGTCTACTATCTCGCGTCGGTTGTCCTGTCTGTCTATCTCCATTTATCTGTCTGTCGGTCTGTCTGTCTGTCTCTCTGTCTGTATATGTTTTATATGAAAACCAGACGCACTGGTCTCACAGGACATATTGTGGACAGTATTTCGATACCTGTTAAAATACTGACAATACATAAAATCCTTTTAGTCTCTAAAAAATAGTCCACCATATCCCTGACAAAACTCGAGTAACTAAGAAGTCAAGAATGCCTTTACAGAAAAGCTCAGTATAAGATTTAAAGCCGAACTTCAGCTGGTTCCAAGTCATACGTGTAACCCCTCATACCTCCCCACCAGTCAATCAGTCAAGTCAAAAAACAACAAACAAAAACCAGAAATAGAGTAAACACAAACAAACAAACAAAAGAAACGGCTCCGCACGGAAACATGAAACAAGACTGGTAGAAAAGGACACTTTATAATAAATTTAGGGACTGAAAAACAAAAACCCATAAGGACTAAAGCAAACAAGGACGAACTTAAATCAACAACGGAATCGCCTGACAACGACGTGTAAGATCAACTGGAGACAAAACCTGGACGGTTGACGTTAGTTGTTTTTTTTTTCCTGTAAATACTTCAACGATGTTGTATCACCATGGCATAGAGAGGAGTAGTGGGAAGAAGAAGACAAAGGCATCACAAGAAGGCGGATCAGACGACTATGTACTAGGAAGATGAGTATTTAAAGTGGAGAAGGAGAAGGAGAAGGAGGGAGCAGGATAAGATGAGAGGGTAAGGCATCCTATGAGGAGGAGGAGTCGCGAAAAGAAGTAAGAAGGGGAAGTGTAAGAGGAGGAAGAAGATGAATGATATATACTCATGCGTAGTTGCCGCGATACGTATGCATTAGCTTCGAAGCCGTTAAAGGCGAGGCGGCCGCAATGTCGGATGCGGCCGCGGACGGAGTCGTAGACTCACCCCATCGATGAGTTTCCGTCTGCTTCTCTGTGCCTCTCACTCCCCTTTCCCTTCCTCTGCCTGCCCCTGCCTACGTTTTTTTCCCGTTTCTCTTCTTCCGCCTGCGCTTCTGCTCTACGTCGTCTTTCTCTCGTCTTCCTTTTCCCTCCTCTCTCTTCCTTCACGTATACCAATCGGCGTCCTTTCGCCTTCTTCTTGAAGCCGGCTTCTTCTTCCGCGTCTTCACTCTCTTTCTTCTTTTCTTCTTTACTGCGTGCTTCGTCGGATTCGTCTTCGTCTTCTTCCTTCCTCCTTCTTCCTCTCTCTCTTCTTCTCTTTTTCGCCCTCCTCTCTTCCTAACCTCGCAGCTTTCCCCCCAACTGAGGTAGGCACTATAAGAGAGTGCGAACAGAAACAGTCCCCTCTGCATGCCTGCAGAAGATGGAAGATGTCATCACTGTATACGGGGATCTACCTGACTACATCCATACATACATACATACATACATACAACATATTATACATCATCATAGATATACATACACGACCTATATACATACATACATAGATCACATAACAAGATAGATAGAGAGAGAGAGGAGGAGAGAGAAGACAACGAGAGAGAGCATACAGAGACAGAGGATAAGAGAGAACTACATAGTACTTCGAGGGGGCATAGATAACAACAGAACCAGTCACACCACATTAGCATTTCCTTGCGCATATTGAAAGCTAGATAAAGAAGAGAGAGAGAGAGGGGAGTGATGTTTTTTGCTCCTCCTCATCCTCCTCCCTCGTCGCATCCTCCTCCGTCATCATCGAGAACTCCGCCGTCTCCTCCGACCTCCGCCTCCGCATCCTACTCGCCTTCCGCTTCTTCCCAGGCTCCCCACACCCTTCTCTCTCCTCCCCTTCCATCCTTCCTCCTCCTCCTCCTAGCTACTGGTATCATCCAAGACAGTCCACCCCTTTGTGTACATTGTACCCACACCCAACCCACACACACCCACCCACAACACACACACACCCACCACACACCACACCCGCACACATGCCCACGCGTGCGCTCGCTCGCCTGTCCGCGTGCGCGCACCCATCTCCCACAAGCCAACACCACACACACCCTCACAACCACACACACACACCACACACATCCGCTCTACTCCTTCTCTCTCTCTCTCTCTCCTCTCTCTTCTCCCTCTCTCTCCTCCCTCATCGCTCAATCAATCTCTCAAGCCATCTCCATGACAACACACAAAACCCTGTTAGAATCGTGAATGGTCTTCGGCGGCCAGCCGGTCACTAGCCCTTGGTTCCCGTATAGTAGGCGAAGGCCACGATGCCCGGTACAGCCCATGGTCAGGGACAGGAAGAAACAGGGCGCCATGATCAGCATAACCCTGCAGAAACCATGACAAGTTCCAGAGCACACTGCTCCACACAGCACAGACCAGGCACACCCCACCACACAGCACAGACCCCACCACACAGCACAGACCACAGCAACACAGCACACCGCGCTCAACAGCACTGACCACAGCACACACACCCCCTGCAACACAGCACAGACCACAGCTCCACCCCTCACCCTCCACACCTCACAGACCACAGCACAACCCTCCACACCTCACAGAGACCACAGCACACAGCCAGACCACAGCACACAGTTCCACACAGCACAGACCACAGCACACCCCTCCACGCAGCACAGACCACAGCACCCCTCCACACAAGCACAGACCACAGCACACCCCCCTCCACAGCACACAGACCACAGCATACAGACCACAGCACCACAGCACACCCCTCCACACAGCACAGACCACAGCACACCCCCTCCACACAGCACAGACCCACAGCATACCCCCTCCACACAGCACAGACCACAGCATACCACAGCACACCCCCAGTCCACACAGCACAGACCACAGCATATACCACCCTCCACCACAGCACAGACCACAGCATACCCCTCCACACACTCACAGACCACAGCATACCCCCTCCACACAGCACAGACCACAGCACAGACACCTCACAGACCACAGCATACCCCTCCACACAGCCACAGCACACACACATCACCAAGCTTCCACACAGCACAGACACAGATAACCCCTCCACACAGCACAGACCACAGCACACCTTCCACACACACACACAGACCACAGCACACACCCCTCCACACAGCACAGACCACAGACCACAGCACACCACCACAGCACACCCCTCCACACAGACCACAGCACACCCTCTCCACACCTCACAGACCACATCACACCCCTCACACCCTCACAGACCACAGCACCACGCAGCCACACAGCACAGACCACATCTTACCCCTCCACACCTCACAGACAGCATACCCCTCCACACAGAACAGACCACACCTTATCCCTCCACACCTCACAGACCACAGCACACCCCTCCACACAGCACAGACCACAGCACACCCCTCCACACCTCACAGACCACAGCACACCCCTCCACACACCTCACAGACCACAGCACACCCCTCCCACACCTCACAGACTACAGCACACCCCCTCCACACCTCACAGACCACAGCACACCCCTCCACACCTCACAGACACACAGCACAACCCCTCCTCACAGCACACCCTCCACACCTCACAGACCAAGGCTGTCAAGTGGCCAAACAGCGGACACTCACTTTTCAGCGCGATGTGTCATCAGACCATCTTGTATTATTGCACATCGTGTAAGACCTACAGGATGATCATACGGAATTTACCAGGAATATACGTTATTGCCAATATTATGATCTTGTATGTGATACTAGATGATAGTTTGATCAATTCGATTTAGATTGAATGCCATTGAATACAGATTTTGAACAGATTTATGGCGTGCGCGCGCGCACACACACACACACACACACACACACACACACACACACAACACGTACACACACACACACACACACACACACACACACACACACGCACACACAGACGCCGACCAAACTAGGACATTTGTATATATTTACCCTGTTAAACTCCCTAATCAAATATCGATGCATATTTTGAAATTCATCCTAATACACACAGACATATAAACGAACGCACAGACAGACAGACAGACAGACAGACAGACAGACACACACACACACACACACACACACACACACACACACACACACACACACCACACACACACACACACACACACACACACACCACACACACACACACACACACACACACACACACAAACGTACACCCCCCCCCCCCCCCAACACACACACAACAACAATCCTGGCGCCTGGTCGCACCATTGCAAGGACAGAAAAAGAAAAAGGTAGCATTTGAAAAAAAAAGAAGGAAACGAAGGGAAGAGAAGACCCACATTCTGGCCTCTCTCTGAGTGCTGGTGGCACTGATTCTCTGAACAGCAGGCTGGCTGAAGGCGAAGATAAAGCCCCGGGTGAAAGAGCCAAAGGCTAGATTCCAGAAAGTGTGACGTACTGTTTGTGGGTCCGGGTCAAAGCTGGAAAGAAAAAACGAAAAAAGGATATCAGAAAGTGTGACGTACTGTTGTGTCCGGGTCAAAGCTGGAAAGAAAAATGAAAAAAAAAAAAAAATCAGAAAGTGTGACGTACTGTTGTGTCCGGGTCAAAGCTGGAAAGAAAAATGAAAAAAAAAATCAGAAAGTGTGACGTACTGTTGGGTCCGGGTCCGGGCTGCTGGAAAGAAAAAACGAAAATAAAAATATACCAGAAAGTGTGACGTACTGTTGGGTCCGGGTCAAAGCTGGAAAAAAAAAACGAAAAAAAAAAAGATATCAGAAAGTGTGACGTACTGTTGGGTCCGGGTCAAAGCTGGAAAAAAAAAAAAAAAAAAGATATCAGAAAGTGTGACGTACTGTTGGGTCCAGGTCAAAGCTGGAAAGAAAAATGAAAAAAAAAGATATCAGAAAAGTGTGACGTACTGTTGGGTCCGGGTCAAAGCTGGAAAGAAAACGAAAAAAAAAGACATCAGAAAGTGTGACGTAAAAAACGTTGGTTGGGTCCGGATCAAAGCTGGAAAGAAAAACGAAAAAAAATATCAGAAAGTGCGACGTACGTACTGTTGGGTCCGGTCAAGCTGGCTGGAAAAAGAAAAACGAAAAAAAAAGGATCAGAAAGTGTGACGTACTGTTGGGTCCGGGTCAAAGCTGGAAAGAAAAAACGAAAAAAGATATCAGAAAGTGTGACGTACTGTTGGGGGTCCCGGGTCAAAGCTGGAAAGAAAAACGAAAAAAAGATATCAGAAAGTGTGACGTACTGTTGGGTCCGGGTCAAAGCTGGAAAGAAAAACGAAAATAAAGATATCTTTCGGTTCTTCGCTGTGACTGAAGCAGAGAAGAAGAAGAAGAAGAAGAAGAAGAAGAAGAAGAAAAGAAAAAGAAGGAGAAAGAGAAAGGAGAAGAAGAAGAAAGAAAGAAGAAGAAGAAGAAGAATAAGGAGGAGGAGGAGGAGGAGGAGGAGGAGGAGAAGAAGAAGAAAAGAGAAAGATGAAGAGAAGAAGAAGAAGAAGAAGAAGAAAGAAGAAGAAGAAAGAACAAAGAAGAAAGAAGACGATGAAGAAAAGAATTGGAGACGGTGAAGATGGTGATGGTAATTGATGACGGGGAGAAAAAAAAAAGAAGAAAACAAGTGCCAGAAGCAGACCAACGATGGAGAGAATAAAGAAAAGAAAGAAAATGAGAAGATAAGGTAAATAAGAGGGGAAATAATAACGGAAATGAAGAAGATGCTGATGCTGATGCTGCTTCTGATAATGATAATGAAAATAATGATGATGATGGTGGTGGTAGTCGTGGTGTCTGATCTCGAAAAGAAAACGGTAAAAAAAAATAAAGACGCAGAATAAGATCGACGATGTAGAGGAAGAAGGAGAAACACACACAAAAAAAAGAAGAAGAAGAAGAAGAAGAAAGAAGAAGAATAAGAAGAAGAAGAAGAAGAAGAAAGAAGCAGAAGTAATGACAGTGAAGAAAATGAGAATGAGAAGAATGAGGAAGAGGAGGAGGAGGAGGGGGGGAGGGTGAGGGGGAGGAGGAGGATGAAGAAGAAGAAGAAGAAGAAGAAGAAGCCCATCCCATCACAAACCAATCACAACCAAACTACCGCTACCACCACCACTATCACCATCACCAAAGCGCCAGCAGCAACACCACCATCACCACCACCAACAGTGGCAGAAAAATGACCATTAAACAAGGATATCAGTTCCACAAAGCAAGTAATCGCGTAAATTCATACAAACTAGACTACCATACATGTGAGCGAATCAGTGTTCAATCACAATGAGTGAATAAGAGTGCTTTTACACAGTTGGTGAATCAGATTACAATTACAAAGAGCGAATCAGGATGTAATTACAGACGGTGAATCAGATAGCAATTAAAAAGAGTGAATCAGGATATAATTGCAGAGACTGAATCAGGGCACGAAGTACATTTAGTCAATGAAGATACAATTACGGCAAGCGAAACAGTCGACAAAATTGGCGAATTAATCCGGGTATAATCACTGTGAGCAAGTCGGGGGTACAGTTACAAGACATGACTTTGAATACAATCACAACCAAAGAATCAGCATACAATCACAGTCATTGAAACAGAGTGCAATTCCAACTCACTCGCTGTGATTGTACTCTTAATTCACAGACCAATAGCACACACCGCTCCACACAGTATCACAGTATCGCGAATCACAGTACAATGACATTGAACGAATCAGAGTACAATGACACTGAACGAATCAGAGTACAATGACACTGAATGAATCAGAGTACAATGACACTGAACGAATCAGAGTACAATGACACTGAATAAATCAGAGTACAATGACATTGAATGAATCAGAATACAATGACATTGAATGAATGACACGAATAATCAATGACATTGAATGAAATCAGAATACAATGACACTGAACGAATCAGAGTACAATGACACTGAACGAATCAAAGTACATTCACACTGAACGAATCAGTGTACAACCACGAAGAGCGAATCAGGCTGCAAAGCCAATAAGAAAATCAGAGTACAATCACAATGAGCGAGTTCAGGTAGAATGATTACAGCGAGTCGAGGTATACTCACAGTGGATAGCTCCAGGTCAATCACAAGGGGTGAGTCAGTGTACAAATATTAAAGCGAGTGACTCAGGGTGCGATCACAGAGACATGAATCAGATACAACCACGCTGAGTGAATCGGGTTTTAATCACAGAGAGAGAGAGAGAACCAGGGTACAATGGCAGACGGTGAATTAGGTCACAATTACATTGAGTGAACCAGGATGCCATCCCATTGAGTGGACCAGGGTGCCATCCCATGGAGTGGACCAGGGTGCCATCCCATTGAGTGAACCAGGGTGCCATCCCATTGAGTGAACCAGGGTGCCATCCCATGGAGTGGAACCAGGTGCCATCCCATTGAGTGAACCAGGGTGCCATCCCATTGAGTGAACCAGGGTGCCATCCCATTCAGTGAACCAGGACGCCCGTCCCATTCAGTGGACCAGGGTTCCATCCCATTGAGTGAACCAGGGTGCCGTCCCATTCAGTGAACCAGGGTGCCATCCCATTCAGTGAACCAGGGTGCCATCCCATTGAGTGAACCAGGGTGCAATCCCATTCAGTGAACCAGGGTTCCATCCCATTGAGTGGACCAGGGTGCCATCCCATTGAGTGAACCAGGGTGCTATCCCATTCAGTAAACCAGGGTGCCATCCCATTGAGTGAACCAGGGTGCTATCCCATTCAGTGAACCAGGGTGCCATCCCATTCAGTGAACCAGGGTGCCATCCCATTCAGTGAACCAGGGTGCTATCCCATTCAGTGAACCCAGGGTGCCATCCCATTGAGTGAACCAGGGTGCCATCCCATTCAGTGAACCAGGGTGCCATCCCATTGAGTGAACCAGGGTACCATCCCATTGAGTGAACCAGCGTGCTATCCCATTCAGTGAACCAGGGTGCTATCCCATTCAGTGAACCAGGGTGCCATCCCATTGAGTGAACCAGGGTGCTATCCCATTCAGTGAACCAGGGTGCTATCCCATTCAGTGAACCAGGATGCCATCCCATTCAGTGAACCAGGGTGTCATCCCATTCAGTGAACCAGGGTGCTATCCCATTCAGTGAACCAGGGTGCCATCCCATTCAGTGAACCAGGGTGCCATCCCATTCAGTGAACCAGGGTGCCATCCCATTCAGTGAACCAGGGTGCCATCCCATTGAGTGAACCAGGGTGCCATCCCATTTTGTGAACCAGGTGCCAGCCCATTCAGTGAACCAGGGTGCCATCCCATTCAGTGAACCAGGTGCCATCCCATTCAGTGAACCAGGGTGCCATCCCATTCAGTGAACCAGGACGCCATCCCATTCAGTGAACCAGGGTGCCATCCCATTCAGTGAACCAGGATGCCATCCCATTGAGTGAACCAGGGTGCCATCCCATTGAGTGGACCAGGGTGCTATCCCATTCAGTAAACCAGGGTGCCATCCCATTCAGTGAACAAGGGTGCTATCCCATTCACTGAACCAGGATGCCATCCCATTCAGTGAACCAGGGTGCTCTCCCATTCAGTGAACCAGGGTACCATCCCATTCAGTGAACCAGGATGCCATCCAATTCAGTGAACAGGGTGCCATCCCATTCAGTGAACCAGGTGCTATCCCATTCAGTGAACCAGGGTGCCATCCCATTCAGTGAACCAGGATGCCATCCCATTCAGTGAACCAGGGTGCCATCCCCATTCAGTGAACCAGGGTGCCATCCCATTCAGTGAACCAGGGTGCCATTCCATTCCATTCACCAGGGTCCCATTCCCATTCACTGAACCAGGGTGCCATCCCATTCAGTGAACCAGGGTGCCATCCCATTCAGTGAACCAGGGTGCCATTCCATTGAGTGGACCAGAGTGCCATCCCATTCAGTGAACCACGGTGCCATCCCATTGAGTGGACCAGGGTACCATCCCATTGAGTGAACCAGGGTGCTCCCATTTCAGTGAACCAGGGTGCCATCACGTTCAGTGAACCAGGGTGCCATCCCATTCAGTGAACCAGGATGCCATCCCATTCAGTGAACCAGTTGCCATCCCATTCAGTGAACCAGGGTGCCATCCCATCAGTGAACCAGGGTGCCATCCCATTGAGTGAACCAGGGTGCCATCCCATTCAGTGAACCAGGATGCCATCCCATTCAGCGAACCAGGGTGCCATCCCATTGAGTGAACCAGGGTGCTATCCCATTCAGTAAACCAGGGTGCCATCCCATTCAGTGAACAGGGTGCTATCCCGTTCAGTGAACCAGGGTGCCATCCCATTCAGTGAACCAGCGGTGCCATACATTGAGTGAACCAGGGTGCCATCCCATTGAGTGAACCAGGATGCCATCCAATTGAGTGAACCAGGGTGCCATCCCATTCAGTGAACCAGGGTGCTATCCCATTCAGTGAACCAGGGTACCATCCCATTCAGTGAACCAGGATGGTGCTATCCCAAAGACTGAACCAGGGTGCTATCCCATTCAGTGAACCAGGG
Organism: Conus betulinus; assembly: GCA_016801955.1. Taxonomy (NCBI): domain Eukaryota; kingdom Metazoa; phylum Mollusca; class Gastropoda; order Neogastropoda; family Conidae; genus Conus; species Conus betulinus. The sequence goes on along the minus strand of JADBJO010011634.1, from coordinate 53,808 downwards.
TGCCATTCCATTCAGTGACCAGGGGGTGCCATTCCATTGAGTGGACCAGACACCATCCCATTCAGTGAGCCACGGTGTAGAATCCCATTGAGTGGACCAGGGTAGGACCATCCCATTGGGGAGTAGAGGGTGACATCCCATTCAGTGAACCAGAGTGCCATCACGTTGAGTGAACCAGGACACCATCCCATTGAGTGAACCATGAGGACACCATTCCATTGAGTGAACCAGGGTGCCATTTCATTGAGTGAACCAGGGTGCCATTCCATTGAGTGAACCAGGACACACAATCACAGAGAGAAAAATCAAGACACGCAGTCAGGGAGAGTGAATCCGGACACAACAATCATAGGAGTAGAATCAGAGAACACTCATCGTGAGTAGCCAGAAGACACACAACGGGTGAGAGTGGCTCAGGGTACGATCGCAAAGAGTGACTCAGGACACAAACACAGGGAGTAGAATGAGACACAGACACAGGGAGTAGAATGAGGACACAGACACGGGGAGTAGAATGAGGACACAGACACAGGGAGTAGAATGAGGAAACAGACACACAGGGAGTAGAATGAGGACACAAAAGACAGGGAGTAGAATGAGGACACAGACATAGGGAGTAGAATGAGGACACACACAACACAGGGAGTAGAATGAAGACACGCAAACAGACATAGGGAGTAGAATGAGACACACAAACACAGGGAGTAGAATGAGGACACACAAACACAGGGAGTAGAATGAGGACACAGACACAGGGAGTAGAATGAAGACACACAAACACAGGGAGTAGAATGAGGACACAAACACAGGGAGTAGAATGAGGACACAAACACAGGGAGTAGAATGAGGACACACAAACACATAGGGAGTAGAATGAGGACACACAAACACAGGGAGTAGAATGAGGACACACAAACACAGTGAGTAGAATGAGGACACAAACACAGGAGTAGAATGAGGACACAAACACAGGGAGTAGAATGAGGACACAGACATAGGGAGTAGAATGAGGACACAGACATAGGGAGTAGAATGAGGACACAGACACAGGGAGTAGAATGAGACACACAAACACAGGGAGTAGAATGAGGACACAGACACAGGGAGTAGAATGAGGACACACAAACACAGGGAGTAGAATGAGGACACACAAACACAGGAGTAGAATGAGGACACACAAACACAGGGAGTAGAATGAGGACACACAAACACAGGGAGTAGAATGAGGACACACAAACACAGGGAGTAGAATGAGGACACACATAGAGAGTAGAATGTGGACACAGACACAGGGAGTAGAATGAGAAC
>JADBJO010011634.1:35000-47500 GCA_016801955.1 Conus betulinus | reverse complement strand
TGCAATGACTGCAATAAATATATTGAATATATAAACAAAGCTTGCTCTTATGTCTTAGATTGTAGAGATAGAGGGGTGATAAGCCTTCATATCTGCAGTGGTAGATGATTCTGCCTAACTGACAGTATGTGTGCTTGAGTGGGTGAATTAATAATAAATGCTTCTCAAAATGAACCTTCAGCAAGCTTATAGTCTCCAAAGCAGGAGTGGAACGTTCCAATCTGGGGAGGAAGCTCACTACACATATAACTCCTGGTCAGATACCGTATTTCGAAACCTGATTGTTTTCTCTCCACAATGCCGCGGAAAGTGGTAGTTTGACTCCTCTGCCTTTTCGGTTTTAGTGTTTATATTATTCATATATATCCAGAATATATTCTCGCTCTATATATAATCTTGTATATATGATATATCTATTGGATATATGTAAGTTTTCCCCCACTACTTAATTGTTCAGCATTATATATATATATATATATATATATATTACATGACATGGGGTAGATTGCTGAAGTAAAGCTATAAATCATGTTGTATAAGCTACACAAGCCACTGACATCCGCAGGAGTCATGTTTCAAGCTGCATTCACTTGATGTGACCACAAAATGGCGGGATGAAATTGAGCGAAAAAAAAAAAAAATGTCTGAGAGAATTGAGCGCAAAAAAAAAAAAAAGGAGCAAAGGCTGGCTCCATTTCAAGAGTTTTCGTATGGGTCTGTTCCATCAAGACTCCACACGAACAGGGGAGATCACCGTCATAGCAAAAGTGCAGGTCGTGTGGAACCCCAATTCCCTATTGTCTGTTATTGGTGCGAAGTTTTTTTCCTGTTTTTAAGTGTTCTTCTTCACCCCACATCCAGAATTTATTCTCAATCGCAGAATCTTGTTAAATGATATTCTACTTGGAAACTGAAAAGTTGTCACTCAAATCAGTGGGAGTGCTTCAAAGTACATTAAGTACCCATGGGGTAGATTGCTGAAGTAAAGAATAAATCATGTGTACAGGTACACAGATCCATCCGCAAACTGCTGTTTTGGAACTCACTTGATGTGACCACAAAATGGCGAGGTGAAAGAGCATTCTTCATTTGTGTGAGAGACTGGTATCGTGTGAGAAAGGTGGATTCATTTTCCGAGAGTTTTCGATGGGTCTTCATCTCCACAGTTTATTCCTTCTTCAGGGCAGTTCGTACCCCCTTCGTTTTTTTTTTCAATGCCAGGTTGTCGTGCCAGGTCTGATATTCAATGCGTTACAATGTCTTACTGGGCACATGGACCAAATATGAACCATAGAAGCCAAGAGAATGCTCTGTTCATTCATTCAGATCACATTCATTTTCATTCATTCATGATTGTATGCTCAGTTCCAGCCTTCATCTGTTTTTTCGTTCGTATTGGCGTCCTTCTATTATTTAACTGGGCCCCCCCCTCCCCCCCACCTTCGTTATATATCCTTCCACTCATATTTCTTAATAGAAGGTTGTTATATAGGCTATCATATTTCAAAAAATGTGTATGAAAAACACGAAACAGCATCATGCTTCTTGATCGAATTTCATTGACAGCTTCAGCACATAGTGTTTTTTGTATTGTTAGACGTCTCAGCATGTAACAAGAATGCATATTATTTTGCATACACGTAAAATCCCATCCCCCCAACTTTCGGAAGAGGTCAGTTTGGGCCGTTGGTACGGATGACACGTTACACATAGCATGCAGCCTGCGTGAGAAATGGAAAGAAATGAAGGAAGTAAGGAAGGATATTGAGTGAACGATATTGAACAATATTGACTGGATGACACGGGAGAAGACTTGATGAAGTGCCAGCTGGCAGCTCTTCAGTCGGCACTACCCATGTAGGCAGCCTGTTGTGTAAACGAGTGTGGATTGTAAAGCGCTTACAGCTTGGTCTCTAGTCGAAGATAGGCGCAATATAGATATTCATAAATAATGATAATAATAACGTCGTCACACATTCCTCAACAAGCGAAAAGTGGGAGTGTTTTTGGTACATTCATTCAACTAGCTGATCCAGCTTACATCACTTATACATGACCAATGAGACGCACAAGCCATGCGATGGAATTCTGTTCCCCCCCCCCCCCCCCCCCCCCCCCCCATGTCAATCATCGTCAACTGTCGACTATGCTGACCAATCATTGTCTTTGTAATACTCGCACAAACACACAAGGTAGCGTTTTAAAACGGTTTTTGGCATGAAGCCGTAGACTGACACATCTTGGACAGACGTTTATCTGAAATTGACGTGAACAGAGAGGAATCCGTAGGTGGTGACCTTAATGGGGGTGAGGTTTGGGGTGGGGTGGGGTTAAGGGGGGAAAGAGGAAAGGGTGGGTGGGTGACGGAAGTATTGCATTCTCTCGGTGGCAATGTAAAGGGCAAGTTACTGGAAGTTCATTGGTGTTACTTTCTGCGCTACATGTGGACTGGAAGTTCATTGGGGTTCCTCTCTCTACTATACTGTACATGCGGACTGGAAGTTCATTGGTGTTCTCTCTCTCTACTACATGTGGACTGGAAGTTCATCGGTGTTCCTCTCTCTACTATACTGTACATGTGGACTGGAAGTTCATTGGTGTTCCTCTCTCTACTACATGTGGACTGGAAGTTCATTGGTGTTCCTCTCTCTACTACATGTGGACTGGAAGTTCATTGGTGTTCCTCTCTCTACTACATGTGGACTGGAAGTTCATCGGTGTTCCTCTCTACTACTACATGTGGACTGGAAGTTCATTGGTATTCCTCTCTCTCTATACTGTACATGTGGACTGGAAGTTCATTGGGGTTCCTCTCTCTACTACACTGTACATGTGGACTGGAAGTTCATTGGTGTTCCTCTCTCTACTATACTGTACATGTGGACTGGAAATTCATTGGTGTCCTCTCTCTACTATACTGTACATGTGGACTGGAAGTTCATTGGGTTCCTCTCTCTACTATACTGTACATGTGGACTGGAAGTTCATTGGGGTTTCCTCTCTCTACTATACTGTACATGCGGACTGGAAGTTCATGGTGGTGTCTCTCTCTCTATACTGTACATGTGGACTGGAAGTTCATTGGGTTCCTCTCTCTACTATACTGTACATGTGGACTGGAAGTTCATTGGTGTTCCTCTCTCTACTACATGTGGACTGGAAGTTCATGGTGTTCCTCTCTCTACTACATGTGGACTGGAAGTTCATCGGTGTTCCTCTCTACTACTACATGTGGACTGGAAGTTCATCGGTGTTCCTCTCTCTACTACATGTGGACTGGAAGTTCATTGGTGTTCCTCTCTGCACCACACGTGGACTGGCTGGTACTTTACTCTCTGTCAGATGTCGAATTAAACATCAGGTTTTGCTTTTGGCAGGTAGGACTTAACAAGGGCAAGAACTCGGTACAGCCGAGGGTTTTGTGTTTTTGTGTTTGCTGACTCTTTACCTTATTCTCGTCCTTTTTTTCTGTACATATATTTTTGTTTTTCTAGTCTCTCTCTCCCCCTCTCTCTCTCCTCTTAACCCCCCCCCCCCCCCCCCCTTATACTCTATCTATCTAACTCTCTCTCTCTCTCTCTCTCTCTCTCTCTCTCTCTCTCTCTCTCTCTCTCTCTCTCCATTAAGTATGAACATCCAGCGAAGTCCAACACAGACCCATTCTTTCGATCCCCATACACGAACAAAGACATGTAAGTTATCACGGTACAATGGTTGGAATGACCGACTGCTAACCCCGGAACTTTTTAACAGGACTCCAGCCAATAATCTAGATATCTTAGAAGAGATTTTTCGTTCTGTTTCAGAAGCAGATCGTACATGGAGGCCATACTTACACCCACGTTCATTGCTGCATTTGTTGGTCTATTTGATGGCAGTCAGTACAGTACCATTCAAACAGCAAAACTTCGTGTCATCATGAAACATGGCTCAAGTATGAATCTTATTTTGATTCAGGGTTGAATGGCTATGTCAGGAATGGTCTGGAGACTTAGGGGTAGAATCGGGTGAGGACTGGAATAAAGAGTGTTGTTTTGACCTAGGCTGGGCGACTGACCAGTTAACAAGAAAGCATCTAGTATAGACATGGCATGCACTTTCAGACCCAAAGGGGTTAACTTTTACAACAGTATTGTTATTGACTGTAGTCTGTCTCTCTCTCTATCATCACAAAACAAAGACCTACACAAAATATCATATTCTAAGATTGTGAAGAAAAGAAACTCACAGTTCCAATAATGCCCATAAAACTTCCTAGAAGACGAACTGCTGTAGAGTTGAACCTGAGCTGTAGATACTGCACACAAAATAAAAGTTTACACGATATCCAGAAGTAAAAGGCAAGAGAGAGAGAGAGAGAGAGAGAGAGAGAGAGAGAGAGAGAGAGAGAGAGAGAGAGAGAGAGAGAGAGAGATCACAACATATCTTTTCACATTTGATTGCCACAAAGACTTGATAAGCTGGCAGCCCCGATCGGTGTTGTCTCGTTCACAAATTCCTTCGCAAATCCTTTGACCTTCTTCACCAGAACACAGCATTAGGGGGACAGTGACGTCCACAGGTTTCATTCCACAGACAGACACACACCATCAATTCAGATTACACAAGCACAGGGAACGCTCATCCAGCTTTTCATGAATCAAGAAAACTCTTTCATGAGTATTCCAGTGCTACAGCTTCTATGATTTGTTGACTTCATGTATGAGTTTCAAAACGAAGTGACTGAGGGCGGAAAATGAAGCAAAATTTAGAAACAGAAGGGGGTTTAGTTTACCGCCAAGGACATAGACAAAAAGAGTACAGGACTGTCCTGTCCTCTGTTTGTCTGTATCCTTGGCGGTAATTAACCACAGACAGAGTTCAGGACAGTCCTGTCCTCTGTTTGTCTGTATCCTTGGCGGTAATTAACCACAGACAGAGTTCAGGACAGTCCTGTCCTCTATTTGTCTGTAACCTTGGCGGTAACTAACCACAGACAGAGTTCAGGACAGTCCTGTCCTCTATTTGTCTGTAACCTTGGCGGTAACTAACCACAGACAGAGTTCAGGACAGTCCTGTACTCTGTCTGTATTCTTGGCGGTAACTAACCACAGACAGAGTTCAGGACAGTCCTGTCCTCTGTTTGTCTGTATCCTTGGCGGTAATTAACCACAGACAGAGTTCAGGACAGTCCTGTACTCTGTTTGTCTGTGTCCTTGGCGGTAACTAACCACAGACAGAGTTCAGGACAGTCCTGTCCTCTATTTGTCTGTAACCTTGGCGGTAATTAACCACAGACAGAGTTCAGGACAGTCCTGTCCTCTATTTGTCTGTAACCTTGGCGGTAACTAACCACAGACAGAGTTCAGGACAGTCCTGTACTCTGTCTGTATCCTTGGCGGTAATTAACCACAGACAGAGTTCAGGACAGTCCTGTATTCTGTTTGTCTGTATCCTTGGCGGTAACTAACCACAGACAGAGTTCAGGACAGTCCTGTACTCTGTTTGTCTGTATCCTCGTGGGTAACTAACCACAGACAGAGTACAGGACAGTCCCTGTACTCTGTTTGTCTGTGTCCTTGGCGGTAACTAACCACAGACAGAGTTCAGGACAGTCCTGTACTCTGTTTGTCTGTATCCTCGGGGGTAACTAACCACAGAGTACAGGACAGTCCTGTACTCTGTTTGTCGTGTCCTTGGCGGTAACTAACCACAGACAGAGTACGACAGTATTGTATTCTGTGTGCTTGGCGGTAGCTCACCCCTTCTCTTTCTAATTTTTTCATGTAAATTGTGGCGAATGCTAATTGTGACTGGCTTTTATCTATATTCCTCCACTGACTACCTCAACACATGCCTCCCCCCCCTCTCTCTCTCTCTCTCTCTCTCTCTCTCTCTCTCTCTCTCTCTCTCTCTCTCTCTCTCTCTCTCTCCCCCCCCCCCCCCCCCCCCCCCCTAAACTGTAAGTGAACTTAAAAAGCACACTTAATGTGTGAAAGATGTATAACGATGACAAAGAATTCTTTTTGTTTATTTAATGTACGCTACCACATAGCCTCGCTACTCTTGTACCTACACAAATATCCTGAATAAAAAAAGGTTCATATTTGTTTAAAAAATAATTATCGAACATTTTCATTGCAAAGATTCACTTCTGTGGCAAAAATACAAGGTACGACATTTTGCTGCACAAACGACATACCTCCTTGTTTCTCAAAACTGAAAGCAAAGCACATGAAATGTCGTGCATCCAACACCAATGTTCGCAGTGCCTTTAAAGATGAATCTCCCCACATAAGAGGAATCCTAACTCCAGCCAGTTCGCTCTCTTGATATTGAATGTCGCATTCGATGCCTTAGCCTCTGAAGATTTCCCTCGTTACTAATCTTAAATAAATGTTAGCGAACCGCCCAGAGAAACGTGGACAAAACGAGTCACAAGACAAAAACACACGCGTTTCGACCTCTTTGGTCTTCTTCAGGTGAAACAAAAACGAATAAAATAACGAAAATTCACTTTAAATTTCGTTATGTCCTTATTTTATTCGTTTTTGTTTCACCTGAAGAAGACCTAAGAGGTCGAAACGCATTGTGTTTTGTCTTGTGACTCGTTTTGTCCACGTTTCTCTGGGCGGTTCGCTGACATTTATTTAAGATTTGTTCAGATTTCCCGCCTGCAGTCGTCTCACTTTGCAACTACAACTCTCTGGTTACTGTTTTAGCAATAACAACCTTTTTCTGTGGGTAATTCATGCACATTCGTTTTACAAGTACAAAACAAAAAGATTTATGTCTACATATTGCTATATGACTTGTTAATATGTATGAATTTTTTTTAATAAGAGAAAAAACTGTCATAAACTAATGCTGTTGAAAGTAAACACTAAATATCCGGACTGGTAAAAGTTGAGACTTCCAGCCCTAGTTCATGTGATGAGAGCCTGTGTCCAGCCTACCCAAACTGGGCTCAGTGGCAGAACACTTAGTTCCTAGTCACACATCGCCAGTTCGAATCCTTCTGGATGAAAATTGTATCACGCCCCCTTCTGACATTTACCTGAGGTGAGAGTGGTTGTCAAATCTGAATGCAAGAAGCCCAGTCTTCTAATTTGTTGTCCACTCAGGAGATTTTCTGTCTATCAGGGCAACATCCACGTCCCACATTTCCCTGCAGAGGAGTGTACGGAGAGTTGGTGCCAGACGAGGGCCAGCATCAAGCCAGCTTTAGTCTGACAGCTGTGGCGAGTTCCCCCCCGTGGCTGGCCATGAGCTGTTGTTGTGCTGACTTACCCAGTCAGTGTCAAAGTAAGGTGACCACAGGCGGAAATTGGAACAAATATGAAGAGAAACTTAATGTCACTCCGCCGGTTAACATAGACGAATGAAGTACTTGGTAATTTGTTTGTCCATGTTAACCAGTAGAGTTACGTGAAAGAGATTAACATTTTTCATCGGATCTGAGATTTTACAAAATTTCGGATGGGTTTTAAGATGTATTTTAAAGAATCGTGTGAACGAATGACTTGTGAGTTGATTTTAACGTGGTGACAGCCCTGATATGGCCCTTTGTGGTCGGCTGGGCGATAAGCAACTTACCTTACCTTACCTAGTAGAGTTACTTGGAATTCCTTTCAAAATTCACATAGTCAGGTCGACCATGAGGAGAAGCCGATTTCTAAGGATTAGGTTTTCTGCTTGGTGTCATTTTTTAATGTTCAGCGTTCTAACCATTCAACAGTACAGAGGACACTAACAACTTCTGGAGTTCGATCACCAATGAGATGGAGGGCCTTACTATAGGCCTGTTCAAATGACGCTTTCTTTTGACGGCATACACAGCCATAGGCTGAACTCTGTGGCACCATTCTGTGCTGGACTGTCCCATGGTTGCTGAAAATGGCGCAGAGATGCACATTCCTCCCACTGCCTGCCCGCTCAGCGTGATGGTCGCTGCTACCCTCCTGCACTGCCTGTCCACTCAGCGTGATGGTCGCTGCTACCTCCTGCACTGCCTGTTCACTCAGCGTAATGGTCGCTGCTACCTCAGCGTGATGGTCGCTGCTACCTCCTGCACTGCCTGTCCACTCAGCGTGATGGTCGCTGCTACCTCCTGCACTGCCTGTCCACTCAGCGTGATGGTCGCTGCTACCTCCGGCAGTGCCTGTTCCAATCAGCGTGATGGTCGCTGCTACCTCCTGCACCGCCTGTCCACTCGGCGTGATGGTCGCTGCCACTTGTTGACTGTGGCTGTGTTCTTTGTTTTTTTTTTCTTTTTTGCTATTTCCATAAGCCTCTTGATTTTTTTTTCCCAGCTCGATGGCACATTTCTCATGTGCTAATCCCATAGCGTTCCATCTGGCGCCATTGCCTAAAAAAATACAAGATGCAAAGAAGCCTTCCACCACTTGAAATGATTGTAGCCAAAGCCTGTAACATACATTGCATCATGTTTTTGTCTTCCGAAAATGTTGATCGAGACACAGAAAGGATGCCCCCTTGGTGTTTTTACAACTGTTGCTGCAAAGACGTTCATAAGCCTGCTGTTGAAAACAATTGCACTGTTTGCATCTCAATGGTGTTTCAAAGATTGGATAAAGTTGTTGTCGAAGTAGTACTTTCTGAAGACATGTCACAAGTCTCTATGTCACACATTTTCAAAAGCTTTCTTTGAAATCTTTTGAGTTATAGTAAAAGTCGTTCTGGTAACAGGAATACTATTTAATCCACAATCTGATGATTATGAGTTTTTCTCGTGCTCATCTGCTTACAGGTTGGTTGCTGTTATGTATGGATTTCCTCTGCCTTTCTTTGATTCAGCTGGAAGGATTCATGGCCGTACGCACATTTTAAAATGACCAACACCCATTTTGCGCCAAATATAAGAAGGTAAGTGGTTTCTCGTTCTTCGTTTTCATTGTGCTAAATGTTGTTTGTTTTTTTGAAGAAGACCCCAGAGGTCGAAATGCATTGTGTTTTGTCCTGTCATCTGTTTGTCTGTGTCGTCTGGCGTAACTAATGCCGTTTCTTTTTTTAAAATTTGCCTCCTTTTCCTCCCTCATTCACCTCCTTTTGAAACCTCCGTACGCACGTTAAGCAGCTCCGGCGTTTCTATATGACAGCTCAACGCTCAATCTCCAACATCGGATGGCGGGGCAGTGACCCAGTTGGGGGTTCTGGAGACAGCCAGCCTTGTCTGCATGATCCTCAAGGGTTATCGGGTTATCTGCTGTGGACAGAGCCAGCCTTGCAGAAGATTTGTTATTCATTTCCTATAGCAGAAGATGGAATTTGGTTTGTTATTCATTTCCTATAGCAGAAGATGGAATTTGGTTTGTTATTCATTTCCTATAGCAGAAGATGGAATTTGGTTTGTTATTCATTTCCTATAGCAGAAGATGGAATTTGGTTTGTTATCCATTTCCTATAGAAGAAGATGGAATTTGGTTTGTTATCCATTTCCTATAGCAGAAGATGGAATTTGGTTTGTTATCATTTCCTATAGCAGAAGATGGAATTTGGTTTGTTATCCATTTCCTATAGCAGAAGATGGAATTTGGTTTGTTATTCATTTCCTATAGCAGAAGATGGCAGATGGCAGAAGATGGAATTTGGTTTGTTATCTATTTCCTATGGCAGAAGATAGAATTTGGTTTGTTATTCATTTCCTATGGCAGAAGATGGATGACTTTTCTTATTCATTTCCTATAGCAGAAGATGGAATTTTGGTTTGCTATTCATTTCCACAGCAGCAGAGATGGAATTTAGTTGTTATTCATTTATGGCAGAGGACAGACTTTTGGTTATCTCTTTCCCTAAGGCAGATGGTTACTAGAGCGTTGATGACTTGTTCTCATCCGTGCTCAACCTGAGGCATTGTCCATTACAGTGTTTGCTGTCCTTTAAACAATCCCCTACCAACCAGTCAACCAGCTAGCCAGCCAGCTGGAACCAACCTAGTGACTACAACTTGCAACCCCATTCAGTCAGCATTCCACTCATCTGTTAACATGGGATGTTAGCTCGTACCACGGACACGCACGCACACACACACACACACACACACACACACACACACACACACACACACACACACACACACACACACACACACACACACACACACACACACACACACACACACACACACACACACACACACACACAATATAGCTATTCATAAACAAACAGCAGATTGTTCACTTGTTCTAACTTTGACCATCCCCCCCCCTCCCCCTCCCCACACGTGTCTCCCTGTCCTCCTTAAAATCCATTCAGTCTACTCACCTCATAAGCGCTGGTAATTCGTAAAGGATGAAACAAGGGGACCACGATAATAACAGACAGCATCTGAGCCATTAAAAATCCCACCGTGGTGAGCCACCATTGAATCCCATACACGTACGCTTCCGCCGGAAGTCCTAACATCATAGTAGAAGATTCGAAGGAGGCCGTGAGAGAGATGGCGACGGGCAGATACTTCATGGATCTACCTGCTACCAGATACTCGGTGGTGGTTCTCTGTCGATCTCCCGCCAAGGCATGGTAGATGCCGATGCCGATGGAAATGACGACGCTGACACCGACACGAACACGGCGTAGTCGGCGATGTTGAAGGAATGGTGGGTGGTCATCATCGCTGAAGCTGTGTTGTTTCCCTGGAAAGCAGAAGATCAGGATGAAGTGGAAGTGTGAGTGAGGCGGAGCAGGAGCAGATGGGCATAGCTACCAACGTCATGGAGTGCACATTGAAAGGGACAGCACTCTGTTGTACACAGAGAAAAAAAACATGGCTGACGGAGAGCACTGTCCTGTCTTGTTCCTTGAACCAACCACCAATGGAGGACGCATACAGACGACGGTCCATTCACTACATGAAATTCGGAACGTATCTGTATATCTGTCTATCAATCGATCAATCAACCACCAAACCAACCAACCAACCAACCCAACCAACCCAACCAACCAACCAACCAACCAACCAAACAACCAACCAATCAGTTAATCTGCCTATCTACCTACAAATCTATCCATCCATCCATCCATCCATCCATCCATCCATCCATCCATCTTCTGCTACTGTTACAACACTACTTCTACGGCTAGTGCTACTTCTACGGCTAGTGTTCCTGCTGCAACCGAAGACAGTGCCAATGCAACTAATGCTTTCAGTCTCGCTGTTACTACCACATGCTTCCCACACGGCATCGTTGCCTTGCTTATCGCTGCTGCTGCTACTACTAGAACCATTGATGCTGTTATCACTGCTGACGATACTGTAGATTCCACCGTCGCCGTTGGTGCCACTTACCTGCAGAGCCATGGTCTCGGGGAAATTCACTGTGCTGTATTTACCAGCTCCTCGTCAAACATCCTGCCCATGGGCAATGGGGAAGAAACCTCTGTGCGACATTGACCAAGACTGACTCAATGTATGTATATATACATGAACGTCTACTTTCAATGCCGCACATTGCTACTGCTGCCTGGCCACAGGTCAAACTATCTTGTCCGACGATGACCCCGCCTCTCTTCCTCCACCCCTTCCCAATTGACCTTTCACCCGCCGCCACGTCCATCCCTGTAGGCTGATGTGCTCTGTTGTTCTCTCTTCGTTCCCTCTCTCTTCTCTCTCCCACCCACCTCTCTCTCTCTCTCTCTCTCTCTCTCTCTCGTGTGTGTGTGTGCGTGTGTCAGAGGAGAGAGAGAGAGAGAGAGAGAGAGAGCGTGTGTGTGTATAAGGCTCAGTTTTGTCCACCTCTTCAATGTAATCATAATGTGGGAAGCGAGAGTTCTGCTTGTTTCATGGGAACCAGTCAAGGACCGTTACTAATATTGGTGAAAAGGGAAACAAAATAATTGTGGTGTGCATAGTCAGAAAAAAGAAAGTCCTGTTGGATCTTTCGCCTTAAACACGCAGCAGCATTTATGTTGTATATATTGAAGACTAAGTGGGTCTGAAGCGAAAACCAGTTGAACGAAAGACTGGGTTGTTGAAAGTTTGTCTTTCGTTATTAACTCTCTGTTTGTTACAGCCCTGTTTTTTTTACGCTCGCGCGCACACACACACACACACACGCGCGCGCGTACACACACGCGCGCGCGCGCGCGCACACACGCGCATAAAACCAACTAGCTACTCACAGCGCACACACACACACACACACACACACACACACACACACACACACACACACACACTTGACACTGACACTTTGGCATTTATGGTCATTACCAAAGAGGTTTTTTTGACAAGTGGGGAAGGGGGTGACAGAACAATAACATTTCCCTCCTCTTTTCCTGCAAACAAATAGTACACATTCATTCCCAGTGTGTATCAAATCAAAGGTTAACAAAAATAGATAAATTCGTAACATTTCCTTATATCCTCACGCACATAAGAAATAATGCAGTAAGGTTTTTTAAAAAAAATTGTAAGACTGACTCTACCATCCGCTCAATTAAATGATGAGAGAGAGAGAGAGAGAGAGAGAGAGAGAGAGAGAGAGAGAGAGAGAGAGAGA
>JADBJO010011634.1:22500-27500 GCA_016801955.1 Conus betulinus | reverse complement strand
AACCCAGTCAATGGCAAGTGCAAAGAGGCGAGGGGAGACGATACAACCTTGCCTCACACTGGTGACAACTTCAAACCAGTCACAGTGTAGCCATCTGCACTTGTAGTTTATGTAACTCTGCTCTATGGCCGACACAACTTTCTCTGTGATGCTGTAGATGTTTCATGATTTTCCACAATAATGGTCTGTGGACACTGTCAAATGCGTTGGAGAAGTCAATGAAGCTGATGGCCAGGGGAACTTGGTGGTGCTCTCCACACTTCTCGATGATCTGTCTTAGTGTGAAGATCTGTTTTGCACAGGATCGTTTCGGGTGAAGCCTGCCTGCTTGTTCCCTGAGCTCATTGTCCACCACCACGTCGCGCGCAGTCGGTTGAGGATGACCTGGCAGTACGCTTTCCCTGGGTATTGACAGTAGAGCAACTCCTCTCCGGTTGTCGCACTCTGTGAGGATGCCCTTTTTTAGGAATACAGACGACTTCGCCATTCTTCCAATCCTCTGGGACGACGCCGGAGTTCCAAACCTGGTTACAGAGACTGCACATCCAAGAGACTATGCAGTCACCACCAGATTTAAGCATTTCCGCTGTTATTCCATCGAACTCAGGGGACTTGTTGTTCTTTAATGTCTTGATGGCTGTTCTGATCTCCTCTTCAGTGAAGTCATCGGTGTTGATTGGGAGCAGGAGGGATGGGTCATCCTTCTCAACTGGTGTCGGCGGGTCGGGTCTGTTAAGAGCTTCTTTGAAGTGCTCGGCCCATCTTGCAAGCTTTCCTCGCCTCTTGGCAAAAGTGTGTCATCTTTTGCCTTCACAGGTTCAGAGCTAGTCCTCACAGTACCAGTTATGTTCTTTGCGATCTGGTAGACAGCTCTCATGTCGTTGTGCTTGGCAGCTTCTTCGGCATCTTCTGCTTGCTTGTCCAGCCAATCCCTTTTTATCTCTTTCTTGGCATTTCGGTTCACCTGCCTATCCCTCTCGATGTACTCCTGGTAGTACGCTGCTTGGTATGAGGAGTAGTTGTGTCTCTTCTGATGGAGTTTTTTCCTCTCTGCTATCAATTCCATGTGTCTTCACTGATCCAGGATTCCCGCAGTGGCTTCTTAAACCCTAGGATTTCTTTTCCAGCTGTGGGCATGGCATCCTTCATCTCTTCCCACCATTCTGTCGATCCTGAAATTTGAGCAAAGACACTTTCTGTGTGCTCTGACTCAAGAGTCTAATAAATTTACCTTACGGAAATTTTCGACCAGCTACTGCTGGTCTTCATCAGCCCCGAGTGACTGGTAGTTGTGGTGGGTGTTGGTGTCCTCTGAGTTGTCATCTCTGATGGAGTGATTGGTGTTCAGCACACACTTGCAAATGGGGGGCAGGTCATAGCCACAGTCTCTGTTCAAACTTGTTTTTTTTTTTCTCCCTGATTTCTATTGCATCTTTCACTTTCCTTTTTGTGAACTTTTTTTGATTCAGCTGCAATTATGGTGGCTTCAAACTTGTTGGTATGGTGGGATGTTGTTGTCAGATGTTCATAATATGCAGAAGAAGTTTTGAACACACTACCAAAACTAGACTCGCTGTCACCCATATGGCTGGAAGGATCGCTGTGGCCGCCTGACACTGACCTCTCACATCAGTGTCCTGTAAAGACCATCTGCCATCTGTCGCTTGGCGTCCGCTGTTATGCCACACTCACAACGGTAATGCCATACTAGATTTGTACCTTTATAGGCCCCACTTACGCCCAAACATGCTTCAAAGGGGAGGTGGCTAAAGGCGAAATCGAAAGAAATTATAAGAACAAAAGTAATAGGTTACTGAGAACAATCCGGACAAACAGATTACAGAACACAGCATGATGCATTTCCACTGTTTTGGTCTTCTTTAGGTTAAACAAACAACATCCAGAACAATGAAAACGAAGCGCTTTTCTTCTCATATTCAGCGCAAAATTGGTGTTGAATAAACATGAAGCCATTGTGAAGGGACCATGGAAGTGAAAATAACAATGATGACAATAATTGTGGTTATGCGTACAGTAATAATAGTGAAGATGATGAAAAACATTAACACCCCCCCCCCCCCCCCCCCCACACACACACACACACACAAGGGGGAGAAGTACTACCACTTTTGATGATACTATGACAATAATAGTAGTTATATCAAAAGTGACTAAACGGAGAAGGGGAGGGGAAAAAAAAGAGAGAACAGAATTTTCAAAAACAGAAATTATTGTTTAATGTGGTATAGTGATCATAGTAAAATAATGGGAGATTAACATTAATGATTAGATACAAGGAATAGAAATGATTGAATAAAACGCAAACAAAACTACTGGGTGGTTATTATAATATTATAAATATATAATAATATAGCTATCAGGTGCCCCAAAGGCTCAGTGGTTAGAGTGCGAGTCATTAAGTGGAAAATGAGCATGTCCAGAGGGTCATGGGTTCGAATCCCAGCCATGACTCGTCCCAAGATGGGGAAAAAGGGGGCAGCAAAGGGACATCCGGAGTCATGAACCGGGTGTGGCCCAACCCCCCCCCCCCCCCCCCCCCCCCCCCCCCCCCCCCCCCCCCCCCCAGAGTGTCAGGAGATAAGGGCCAAAACACTTGCTTGAAGGGGGCTTCTCTTCTGAGGACTCTCTGCTGCCACTCTCTCTCCACTAGTTTCTTTCTACTGATGCATGGGTAAACCATTGACTTCGGGGAATAGGCCGGAGAACGTCCGGGAAAGACCGGAGGACACTGGGAAAGACCAGAACCAAGGGCTCTGTGGGCTGGCTCCCCACTTTGCCTTCAACATGTGGCTACTAAGAACAAAGGGTCGAAATGCACAGTTTCTTGTCCTGTGCTTTGTCTATATCCTTGGCGGTAACTAACCCCCTCTCTCTTTTTAAAATTCGCTGCATTTTCCGCGCTCAGTCACTCCGTTTTGAAACTAGCATAATAATACTAGTTATAATAAATGCAATAGGCTTATCTTGGTGTAGTAATACTGGTTGAAAAGAAACGAACATGATGAGTGGGAAAATGGTTTATATTTCTGTTGGAAAAAAATGGGGGAGGGGTGGGGTGGAGTGGGTTGGGGTGGGGTACTCATATAGCTAGCTACATCTCCACCTACATACACACATAGGTACAGGAGAGGGACGGGGAAGAGGGAAGGGAAACTCACATACAAGAGATAATAAGCATATGCACAGGTTGTGACGCATAAAAATCCATGCGTAGATACGTACAATTAGTATTCATTCAGATTTCTTTGTTCGTTTTAAATAAACGTATGTACTGGTTTACGTGATACATTAGAGAAACGCAGTCATATTGTCTTATGAGGCTAATAGTTTTGTGCAAGGGACTGAATGACAGTAACGACATCAAGAGTTGTCGTCGGGGACACTGATGTGAGAGATCAGTGTCGGGCGGCGCAGACAACCTTCCAGCCATGTGGGTGACGGCGGGTCTAGCCTGTGTCGCCGGGGGACGGCTCTTAGATGTGGGGCGATTGGCGAAGGAGCGCTGCCTGACTGCGACTACTACCGTGGCCCAGAGAGGATACCGTGCTGTTTTGAGGGGTGGCAGACACGGGGGCACTCCTTAGGGGGTTGGGCTGAAAAATTGCCCTCTCGGCGGCAGTCAGCGAGCGCCCGCCGAATTTTAGGGGCTCGTGCAGCGCTCCAGCGACTTTCGTCCTGCTTCCTCCTTGAGGCGGCCTCACGCGGCACAGGACCATCGCCACCCGAGCATGAAGAAGGCGCCCGGTGGCCCTGAAGACAGCCTGATGATGTTTGGGGGACAGCAGGCAACACACACCGACGCCCATCGTCGGTCGATCAACAACTTAAAAGTGAACTAACGTTCAAGACCAACTTCACCAAACTTGAACCAGCATTCAAGAGGATAACGACCAGAATTGAGCCAACACCAGCTCTGGGAGACGAATACGACGACCCCCATTGAAACCTACCTACCACCACAAATATGTAGACATATGTCTGCAGGAACCTTGTCCTTAAATGGTCAAAGGGGTAATAGAAGCAATATTACTAGCAAATAATATTGATTTCGCAGAATATAGACAGTAATATTGATTTCACTGAATAATCCGGACTACGGAACAAAGCACGATGCATTTCGACCTTTTAGGTCTTCCTAAAGTAGAACAAACGAATAAGTGCTTGTTTTCTCGTGTGTTCAGCGCGGAATTGGTGTAGAATAAAAACGCGGCTGTTTGGAAGGCGATCATAGAAGTGAAAACAACAATGATGACAATAATAACAGTTATACCAATGGTGGTAAGAATCAAGGTGATGACAACATGTGAAAAAATAAGGGGAGAAATACTACCACTTTTGATGATCGTATGACGACGATAGTTGTGTGGTACACCTTATGGAGTGTACTGTAGTTATTCATGTTGCTTGAAATTACGAAGTAGAACCACGTATGATTGCCAGACTTGATAAGAGTGACCCTGTCATAAATATATGCCTTAGCGGGAATGGAGTTGGTCAGTTAGAATTATAGGTGATGGTGCCTATTATGGTCGATGTCAGTTACCGTCACAGGTCAGTTGTATACAGTACCAGTTTATTGTTATTGTAACATAAACTCTCTTCTTCTTACAGTCCCTCGCAGGCTGTTAGAGAAAGCTCTCTGTTCTTCATTCACAAGTCAGTACATTCACACACGCACGCGGGCGGGCGCGTGTGCACACACACACACACACACACACACACACACACACACACACACACACACACACACACACACACACATGCTTGCATAGGAGCTCGCGCATGTGGGCATCCAAACACATACAAATAACAGATATGAGTACACACTGATATACACACCCACGGCCTCAGAACACGGATCCTGCATCCCTCACGCACACCTGTACACATACATTCACATACATTACTATGTGACTGGTGATTGAAGAACAGAGAGCTATTTTAAGAACATCCTGCAGGCACACTTTGAAAGGAGAGAG